>JAHWFO010105497.1:1072048-1084548 GCA_023313115.1 Rhysida immarginata
TTGCCATGTTACCTGACTTTTTGGACACCCTGTATATCAAACTTGAAATGAGGTATCATGAATGAATAAAAAGTAAGATTATTTATAGTCGAAATTGATTCAAAGGCACCTGGAGTTTAGTGGAACCGTTATGGTTCAGTGAAACTCTCTATGCTAATATGTGTCATATAATATATCATAAAACTTGGAATGATGTGTCATGATTTAATATCAGGTTGTTGCAAAAGTTTCTTCCGGTCCTAGAACCCTTGCCCAAGAAGGTTTCATATTTTTTCAAACAAATTATTGCATTAGGGTATGTTATTTTGCTTACAATCAGGCAAAACAATGGTAACAATCGAAGTATCGTAAAATCGAACTTCCCGATTAATGCTAAGCAAAAGCACTTGGGGTTTTACTATTGGCACTCGTAAGAATTTATAAAAAAATTTTAGACAAAAAAGCTCTGAGTGAGCCTAGGTAGTTCCCTTGTTAGTTATGTCATTCCTTAATGGTTCATTAATCCTAAACTTTTTTTCGTATGCTCATTTTGGCTGTGTATTCACATTCAGATGAATCAAAATTTTTTCGAATTTGAGGCCGAGCAACGAAAAAAGCTTTCAATTTAAAGAGGAAAAAAAAATCATCTTGAAAATTCAAAAAGATTTTTTTTTAAAGGCTCCCAATGGATAGCGTTCCCAAATACGGCCCTTTAGCAGAATATAAAACATGTGTTTTTTCTATAAAGATTCTAAACTTTTTTCAAGTGTTCTTTTTATACAAAGAAATTGCAAGATTTCATCAAAAAAGAGCCCGAGCAACGCCGGATAAACAGCTAGTGAATTAATATAATGTAAAATTAATGATAGTCGATATTGGTTCAAAAGTAAGTGATTTTGTTTTACCGTTATGGTCTATGGGAAATATTTAATGCTTAGATTAATATATCAAATAGCCTGGAAAGACGTGTCATGAATGAATTTAACTTAAATTAATGATAGTGGAAAGTGGTTCAAAAATAAGTGTTTTAGTGTTACCATTATGTTCCATTGGAAACTTTTAATGCTAAGATATGGAAAGTAATGAATCAAGCAGATTGGATTTACGTGTCATAAAAGAATATAATGTAAAATAATTGATAGTCGATGTTGGTTCAAATATACATGATTTTTGTGTTACCGTTACGGTCCATAGGAAACTTTTACTGCTAAGATATAGGATTTTTATGCATCAAACAACTTGGAATAACGTGTCATAAATGAATATAATGTACAATTATTGATGGTCGGCATTGGTTTATAGGTAATTGATTTTGTGTTATCATTATTATCTGTTGGAAACTTTTAATGCTTAGATGGAGGATGCAATATATCAAATAGCTTGGAATGTCGTGTCATGAATGAATTTAACGTAAAATGAATGATAGTCAAAATTATTACAAAGGTACGTGGTTTAGTGTTGCCGTTATGATCCATTGGAAACTTTTTTTGCTAAAATAAGGCACTTAATATATCATACAGCTTGTAATGACGTGTCATTAATAATTATTTATTTATTTTATTTTAGTAAAGGTTAATACATACAACGTGCATGGTCATAGACCTACAAGTTTGGTCCCAGAGGGCGTCAAAACTACAATAAAACTAAATTAAAACAGAGGAGGGTTAATGAGAAAATTACAATATCATAAAGACAAGAAAGAAACATTAATTAACAAATTATGACTATGTGTTATGAAATATTTCAATCAGTGAGAGGTTACGGACAACAAACACACTTAAAAACAATTACTGCAGCTAAACTCAGTAAATATAATGGTAAATTTAAGTAAAAAAAAATAGATGATTATTATTTGAACAAGATAAAATAATAATTTATTATAATGAATATCGTGAGCTTTAAAAATAATTACCAAAAAAAAAGTAATCAGGGTAAAAATTATGGTACCCAGGAAAATAAATATAGTACAAAACCAATAGAGATAAGAAAAAGAAAACTGCATCAGTTAAGGCGTAATTGTTTGGTGCAGTATAACTATAGGGAGAAATATCAAAACATAAACATTGAATATCCGCCATCTTTTGAGGGCATCGAGACCCATGGCTGCCATGGCTCTGTACTTATCCCATTGTTATACAATACATCCAAACACGCAACAACACGTTACCATCGTTATACAATAACAAGTCGGGCAAAAACGGCGCACTTCGATGAGTAGCAGTATAGGATTGCCTTCACCTTGCCCTCAAAAAATGGCAGCTGTACCCATCATTCAATGCGAAGATATTTTCCCCTATAGCGGATATAAGTATATGAGTGGAATAACTGCATTAGTTTGAAAATAAAAATATCTAACAAATAAGAAATAAATAAGGTTGAGGAACTATTTTAAATAACTATATTGTATAAATAAATATTCTATGGGTGCAAAATACGTCAAAAATTAACAAAACAGGTCAATAACCGTTATGCGAATAAGGATTAATAAAACTTTTATAAAGAATATAACGCTTTAGCTGACGATAGAAAACAAAGAGCGAAGTCAGAGTGCGAAGTGCCATGGATAACTTGGCCCATTCAAGAGTACCCGCATAAGAGACTATGTTACTACGTAGCAGGCTTTTTCGTAATAGGCAAATAGATAGCGGAATTATGCATAGCAGGATAACTATGTATTTCATGCACAGAGATCGTTAGGAACGGAAATGATGTACGTAACTGACAAGTAATTGTCTTATATACAGTGGCACAAAGTTGCAGTTTGTAAACCTGAAAGACAGTAAGGATTCCGAGATCTTGGAAGTAACAAGAAACAGAAACGGATCTTGGAATAACAATTCCCTCAAGAGAATTCGTAAAAACCACATTTGTAGATTAAATATCATAAGCAAGTTACGTTGCATGGTAGCCCCCCAAAATATAATTCCAAAGCATAAAATTGTGTGAATAAATGCTATTTAAAATAAAATTAACAGATCAGGGGGCAAATAACAGTCTTGAAATAAAACTCAAGTTACGATTAAGTTTCAAAAGAAGAAAATTTACATGCAAATCCCAAAAGATGTCGTGAGCTAATTCCAATCCAAGGTATTTAAAGGATTTGATAATGCTTAATTGAATATTGTCGATACTTATTAAAGAATCGGAGTGTACGTTTTTGCTTGTGTTTTATATGATTTCAGCTGCTAGAATTTAATGTTGCATTTCAGCTCCTTTTATTTACTTGTAGATTAAAATATTTCTGTAAACCCTTCATCTGACATTGTTATTTTGGCTCTTCCCATATCGATCTCAGAACCCTGAGGTACTCTCTTGTGTACAAGCAGACTTTGTACCAATCCCACGCACAAGTCACAATATTATTACACTGAAACCAACAGCTACCAGGTACCAATGGTATCAAATTACAATATAATACTCATGAATGGCCATGCTCATAACCATGCTCATAACCATTTGAAGTCAGATCCAGATAGGATTGAACGACCACAAAATAATCAGTTCACTATTATTGTACATCACCAGAGAGTTAAATGCATTGCGTTGTGTTTCTTCAGATTTATACCTTTCTTGGTTTTGCCAGGAGCCATGGCTTCTAATACTATTAAGTTCAATTGGCTTCCTAGTGCAACACTAGGCTCAAGATATGTGTGCAGGAATCATCAGGCCTTTCACTTTAAAATTCGAATGACACTCGCCCACCTATTGACAACTCATTTATCCTCAAGGTAAGTTTGCAAAACATTGGTTACAATTAAATGGAATGCTGACATGAGGGCATCAAAAGCTGGGTTCAAATATCATCTTCAAAGAATCATTCGCAACCGTTAAATTAAGCAATTTCATCATAAAGCCGTAGCAGACCCAGAAGTCATGTCCAACTTCACGTTGTTCTCTCTCTCTCTCTCTCTCTCTCTCTCTCTCTCTCTCTCTCTCTTTCTCTCTCTTGATCACGGACTATCTTCCTTTTAATTTTCAGTCTTGAACCGGAGAAAAAGACAATAAAAAATCATGACATCATATATTCAAATTAACAACACAACACGAATTGCTATACAGAGTGTTGAATACGTTAAACTTAAACGATTTATTAACTGCTTTGTGATCTAATTTGCTAGTAATGAGAAAAATAAAAGGAGTTCTGAGAATTAGCAAATGGTAGAAGTATTTAATGAGAACTTACACGTTTCGAATAAACTTCATCATCAGAGGAGGATACAATTACACCCTAGCTGGACAATCGACAATCGAACAGTGTAGTGAATCGGTATTCGTGTGGAATTTGAAGCATAGCCCACCCTTCATAATCATATTCCAAGGGAATTACACTGAACTAGAAAAGAAGCCTGATGTACCCACAAAAGTCATCCAAAGTATGAAAGAAAAAAATTGCCTCCTCTTAGCGGAGGGAAATTTGATTGACGATTGTCTGAACTAGGAGTATATTACATAGTAAGCCACAAAAAAAAACGAAAAAATTTATGAAACCCCGTAATCTGGGAAGATGACATTGTCAATGTCATCAAAATTGACATTAAGGATATGTCTTAGATTACGGTGCCTTTCTCTACGTAGAGAATATTTTAGAATGCCAGAGACTAGATCATTACCATGATTTACCATAATAGGCAACACGGTTTTCATGAGCTCTTGAACATATTTCCCAACATGGGTAATATTGAAATCATTATGAATGGAGTAATTGCGAGCAATTCTCCTATCTAATTGTGCAATATTCCTTAGGGTAAAGTTCTGGAATGTTTGGAGTTACTTCCATCTTGTCTTGCAAATTGTAGCCCAGACGGTCATGCCATATAGCAAGATGACACGAACAATCATTTTGTATAACAGTAGTTTGTTATCAACACTGAGGGCACTGTTACGACCCAACAGAGCAATTAAGCTAAACTTTGCTTTTTTGGCCTTGTTCATCACATGCATATTCCATGATACTTTTGAATCAATAACAGCGCCAAGGTATCTATAATTTCAACCCATTCCAAGTATAGAAAGAAAAATAACTCCGAAAACACTATTCCACATAATAAATTTTAATGACTCATGTACATTTCGGAAACGAAGTTACTCACTGATGATGGAAACTTCGTTTCCGAAATGTACATGAGTCATTAAAATTTATTATGTAGAATAGTGTTTTCGGAGTTATTTTTCTTTCTATAGTTGTGTCCACAGTTTTTGGCTTGATTCCATTGTACCATTCCAAGTATTTGCCATATAACTTTAAGGGGTCAAGATTTCTCTTTTTCTTCTTAGTGTTAAACATTGTTTTGCATTTGTCGACATCTAGTTTTAATCGCCACTTGCTAAACCAGATTTCACATTCTTTAAGGGCTTTCTGCAAACGTTTTACAACAAAATATAGCTTACAATAAGAGATTTCAAGGAAGTCACGTATATAGTAATTGAACAGAACTGGCCCCAGCACTGATCCTTGTGGGACACCGCCATTTATCTTACAGGTATTAGATAATTCATCTCCAACCCTGGCCTGAAAAGACCTGTTGGACAGATAGGACTGAACTAGACTAATTAAATCATGTGGGAAACCATCAGTTATCATTTTATAAATAAGGCCTCCATGCCAGACCTGATCAAAGGCTTTATGAACATCTAAGAAGATGACGCCGCAATACATCGAAAGATTAAGGGGAGTGTTAACATCCGCTAGAAGTCTCCAAACTTGGAACTGGCAAGAATGTTTCGCCCGAAAACCAAATTGATTTGCAAGGATGAGATTATTGGTTGTGCAGAAATCTAAGAATCTTGTGAGAATTGTTCTCTCCAAGTCTTTAGAAATAGTAGACAGTAGCTTACAGGGGGGTTTGCAGGATTTTGACCGGGTTTAAGAATACTTAGAACAAGAGACTGTTTCCATGTATCTGGAAAGTAACAGTTATCCCAACAGTCGTTTATAATTTTTGTGATATCACCAGTTACATTTTGCGGTAAGTTTTTTAAGGCATTGTTTTTAATAGTGTCTTTACCAGGTGCCATCTGTTTCTTGAGTTTCTTAAAGCAATTTTGAATATCAGCTACCTGTAAATTATGTTTGGCCACATGATGGATATTGTTGTAATATTTTGTTATGCTGCTTCCTACCATTTTGGATATTTCTAGTTCTGGACGATCATCCCTTGGAGTCACAAATTGTTGTTTAAGCGAATTAGCAATAAGCTGTGCTTTGTCTTGGTCATTAGTATAAAATGCCAATTGGTGTCTAAAAGTGGTGGTATGATCATGGCCTTTTTGTTTTGTAAGGCTCGAATCATGCACCAGATAGAATTGTCCTGGGTTGACAAACTCTTCACTTTCTCATACCATCTCTCGTTACGAAGTTTATATACTTCCTCATGTACTCTTCTTGTAAGCCGATTATATTTGATTTTAAGCCAAATCTCTCGTGTTCGGTGCCATTGCCTTCTTGCACTGTTTCTTTGATCTATTAGATACTTGACTGCTGGAGTAAGATCGAGATGATCAGCCGTTTCACGTCTACTGGAGAACACACAAGCATTGATGGCATCAGTAATACGTATAGTGACCCTTTCAACATTTATGTCGATCTTCTCCGTACTATGCACATCATTGAGTAGATTACTGTCATTTTTGAGAAGATCTCTGAAAAGTTTCCGAACTTGTTTAAGCCCCATTTGTTCTCTGAAGTCAATATTTACATTTTCAAAATTCAGTGCGACCGGTTTATGATCTGAAGATAAATCATCAACAGTAAAAATATCGAATGGCTTATAAAAGCCTTTCAGCAGCACAATATCAAGGACATCACTTGTAGGTGAGTGGTCACAGTAATACGTGTCGTTTACAGGACCTATCGCAATGACACCTATCGCAATGATACCTATCAGTTTTGCTCTGTATATATCCTTATAATATGACACCGTTCCGATTATGGCGTTTGGAGTTCCACTGTGAGTGGCACTCTAGCTGGCATCTGACATGGAATATATAGGGTCATTTCACCAATTAGAGAACAACGCTGCTAATTGGGGTCTATTTACGACCTAGCGATGAAAACTGCCAGAATCATCAACGACATATCCCTGAGAACTAACCAATATGTGGTTACCAACAGTAGATAACTGTCGGACTAACTTAGCTCCATACAGACAGAGGATCATTACAAAATCATTTCCCTCGACATCGTAATCTTCTATACAAATATTACTTTTCAAGAAACTATTAACATCATAGACACACGGCTGTTAGTTAACAAAGTTGACAAGGGTATTCGCACGGATATATCCACAGCATTGAAAACGCTATACAGGGTGTTTTACATCGAATGTAAAATACTTAAAGGGGGTATTATAGAGGTTAAGATAAGCACAAAACGTCCTATGAACATGGGTTCAAATATGAACGATAACTGAGATATGAACAGAAATAAAAATGCCGCCACCAAGATCAACAAGTTATAATAACTCAGATTCTGTAAAGCCTAGATTAATGAAATTTGGAGGAATAACAGAGTACATAAGACTGTGTATACCTTTAAAATTTGATCTAATTCTAACAAGAAGTTTCCAAGTTACTCATTCAACATCATAATACGTACGTGTTCACTTGTGAGTACTAACTAGCACTTGTCACAATTTTGACTGTGTAACTCGGAAACTTCTCGTTGGAATTCAATCAAATTTTAACGGTATACACAGTCTTATGTACCTTGTTATTCCCTCAAATTGCATTAATCTAGGCTTTACAGAACCTGAGTTATTAACTTGTTGATCTTGGTGGCGGCATTTTTATTTCTGTTCATATCTCAGTTATCGTTCATATTTGAACCCATGTTCATAGGACGTTTTGTGTTTATCTTAACCTCTATAATACCCCCTTTAAGTATTTTACATTCGATATAAATCACCCTGTATAAGCAAAATTACTTTCTTTATGATAATGGATTTTACTCCATGTCAAGTGGTGTCCTCATGGGCTCACCTATCAGTGCCACGAAGTCAGAAGAATTCTTACAGGCCCTGGAATCCGAATATGTCTGCCCCTTAATTGAAAAGAAACATCGTTTTCTACGCACGCTACGTCGATGACACCTTCATCATCCTAGACGAATCTAAGACCAGCACAGAACTTATCTTAAACGTATGCAATGAATTTCATCAAAAAATGGCATACACCATGAAGGGAGAAAAGCAAGGCGCCATTAATTTCCTGGACTTGACTATACGAAGAGACTACTCTAACAAACGACTTATTTACAACGTCTTCCGTAAGCCGACTACCACTGAAAACATTATCGGATTTGACTCCAATCATCCCCCGGAACATAAAGCCGCAGCTCTCAGATTCCATTTTCACCAGGCGCTCAATTATCCCATCACTGTTGAAGACAGACGCGCTGACATACAATTAACATTCGACATGGCAAGAAGAAATTCTTTTCCTGACGCTGTCACTAAATCTATACCCAACCGGACCAAGCAACCACGGCACAACCAACCAGAGCCCTCCCAGAACCTACGGTATGCGGTTTTTACATACACGGGCCCCGAAGTGTCCAGGATCAGCAATATCTTTAATAACAAAGGCCTGAAGATAGCATTCCGGACGTGAAATAAGTGCAAGTATGTTCTCAATCCAAAAGAACGACATGAAGATAGAGAGGACATATATTCTTCTGTTGGTGTATATAAACTAACTTGTCCCAACTGTATGACATTTTATATTGGATCCACGAAAAGTTCTTTCAAAATAATGCTGAACATCGAAGATCTTGGATTAATAATGATGGAAATTCGGCCTTCGCTAATCACTTAAGAAGTAAACACTCATTCGAACTATTTACGACATTATGACCATAATCAAGCATGAACGTGATCACAAACGCATCCTCACATATGAATCCCTGAAGATGAAAAGGTACATAAAGGCAGGTGACACGAACATTCTAAACAATCAAACCAGCTTCGACAGAAACCCCATCCTAGACGTGGTCACTGAAGTAGTCAACACTGTACGACCCCAACCAAAAGCTCGACTTGAACACTGGCTCCTGCAAGTGGTCCGCTTATAAGAGTCTTATTTGTATAACATGATGACAAAGTTTCTTTGATCATTTGTCCTTCTTATTTAAATTGTACTTCTTGTTCTTTATTTGATTATTCCTGACTCTGTTTAATTCGACCGACTTGTATTTGATGTTCCCATTATGATGTTAATTATTATGTTACTTTATTTTAGTTGCATTTAAGTTTTCATACACTGTTATTCGTTATCTACTTGACGACTAGAGCCGTGCGATGTATTCGATGTCAACATCGAGCCTCGATGTTTTCAGATGTTTTTTCTATTTTGAATTTACTGGTCACTGAATCAGTTGAATCAAGAAAATACAACTTGTACTTTTTCATCATTAGTTGATAAAGTCAAGAGTTTTGTAGCATGGTGCCATCGTAGCAATTTTGCATCTGTTGCATTGGAAAAAGGGCAAAGAGTACGATCTAAGCCCACACAAAAGCTCAAGCAATACATTATAACAGGATGGAACTCAGCTTATTTAATGCTCGAGCGATTTTTACAAGTCAAAGATGAAGTTTTGATTGTTATGCAAAATGTTGATAACAATTTAACATCCATTTCATGTGGAGAATTTAAAATTTTACAAGATTGTCTATCCTTAAGCCATTTTACACAGTAACTAATACTTTAAGTGGTGAAAAATACATCACAGCAAGCATGGTAATACCATTTTTAAGTGTCTTATCTAATAGTTTTGATAAAAATACACCCTGCACTGAGGTGGGCCAGAGACTGAAGAACCTGTGCATAAAAGACATGAATGCTAGATTCAAACATTCTAAGCATGCTAGATTCAAAGAAAATCTAATGTATAGCAGAGCAACCATCCTGGATCCACGATTCAAGAGGCGGGACTTCAAGAACAGGTCTTGTTCTTCTCAAGCAATCAAAAACATCAACTGAACTGATCCCTCTACTTGGTAGGGATATTGTATCCAATCAAGATAATGATATGACATTTGTGGATGCAAATGAAGATGACTTGTGGTCATATAGGAACGCTGATGTAGTAGTTAAAATTACTATGCAATTCAGAGCACAAGTTTGCAATCTGTCTTTAAAGCATACTTAGATATTCCTGCTTCATTATCTACAGCAGATCCATTAAAGCTATGGACTGAAATGCAACACTCCAACCATCATGTTTGTCAGATAGCAATAAAGGCGTTATCTGCTCCATGTACTTCAGTAGCTGCAGAATGTCTTTTTTCAAAAGCAGGAAATCTAATAAATGCTAAACGTTCCATTCTAAAACCAAAATATATAGAAAAATATTTGATTTTAACTTCATTAACAGTTGAAGAGTTCAGTGATTTACGTTAAATTCTTTACTTATTGTATAATTATTGAATTTTTGTTTCATTTAATTGTCATTAAAAATAAATTCCGAAAACTGTTCAAAGTAAAGACATTTCTTTTATTTGCTGTTAACGCCAACAGAAGAAATGAAGCAGACAGATCTCCGAAATGTACATATAAGTTCTTAATTTTATAAATTCATTTATGCGGAATAATGGTTTCTCTGACATCGATGCTAACCTCGATGTTTTCTCGTTAACATCAAGTAGCTTTTCTGACATCGATGATAACATCGATGTCGCGAAGTTTTAAGCATCGCACGGCTCTATTGACGACTATAATTAATTTTATTCACCCTTACATTGCTTCTTCTTTTTTCTATAATTGAATTTGTGATAGTAGATTATTATTGTAATATTTTTTATTGGTCACCTGGCCTCCGTCTTTGTTGCATCTTGCTCTTTGTAATCCAAAAATTAGCAGGGTTGTTTTCTAAATGGTGGAATGACCCCATATATTCCATATCAGATGCCATCCAGACTGTAGTTGTATCCTACCCTGATGATGAACTTTATTCGAAACGCATAGGTTCTCATTAAATTCTTCTACCATTTGCTAATTATCATATCTCCTTGCTAATTTAAACGATTTACACATGCAAATACTTTAGCCACGTTGTTGAGAGGCCGGATGTGTGGAGTTATAAACGGGGACATCGCTTCGTCATTATTAATCGTTATACAAATGCTAGCTGCGAGAATGCCGCCAAAAATCGATAGATATTGGGAAGGATATACCAATGCATATTCCGACGCGTAGTGGTCCTATTCTATGATTATAAAACAATGCAAATCCAGGCGTCTTACCATTTTGGAAGGCAGAAATCTGTAACATACTAAATAAACCATTAAGGAATGACATAACCAAGTACCGAAAGGTTAAACTAAACCATTCGCGGAAATATATTTTTAAACCGCCCTATGTTAACATTGGAAGTTTCTAATGGACCATAATGATACCATTAAACTACGTACCCTTGAAATAATTTCGACTATAATTAATTTTACGTTATATTCATTCATGACATATCATTCCAAGTTGTTTGATATATTACATGCCATATTTTAGCGTTGAAAGTTCCAATGAACCATAATGATTCCACTAAACCAGGTTCCTTGAAACCAATTTGGACTATCGTTAATTTTACGTTATATTCATACATGACACATCATTCCTGGTCGTTTGATATATTACATGCCATATTTTAGCATTGAAAATTTTTGAGGGTGTCATAAGTGTAATATTAGAGCACGTGTCATTGTTTCAATTTCAACCATTTTCAAAATGGTTCATTCCCGGAACCATATTTATTAATCGGCGAAAATAGTAACTTATATCCGCTTCCATCTCGTCATTACGATTTGTTTGATATATTACTCAATATATTTTCCCATTGAAAATTGCTAGGCGGGAAAATAGAGGTACCATTTCTGCACGTGCCAATGAACCGATTTAGATAATATTTATAACTGGTTCGTGCCATGAACCATTTCATCGACTGACGAAAACAGATTTTGAAAATCTTTCATAGCCTGGGAGGAGTTTGAGTTACAGACAGAGGGACAGACAGACGGACAGACAGACAGATACGTCTCCTGATAGCATAAAGCACCTTTCGGTACTTAATAAGAATATAACTCGTAAAACGATTTTCAAATATGCTGAAAAGTAGAATATATAGAAATTTGTTGTTTAATATAACTGTAATATTTTTATATACAGCAATGGCGAAAACTGCATGTAACTTTACGTATTCGATTGCAGCGCTCACACAAATCTTTCCAAACGCGCGCGAAATGAGAATGAAATCCTCGCACGTCTAAATGTTTTAAACTACTGGGCCTATGTTCTTTCCCCTGCTAGATCAAAGTTATCATAAACATCAGGAGAGAAAAACCATTGTTTCAAAACATTGCTGGGAAAAATCTTTTAAGCATTCCAAGGAGCTTTAGGTCTGACGCAGATGTAATTTTAATATCTCACTTTAACTTGCACTTGGTTTAAATAAACAGTGGAAATACCTTTGATTCTATATGCATTCACGTCATTTTAAAATATAGGCCTAACTTCAATTAGCCATTTTAACAATA
>JAHWFO010105497.1:1089548-1114445 GCA_023313115.1 Rhysida immarginata
AAGTGAATACAGTGTTACTTTTTGTTTATCATTTAAGCATTGTTGATGGCAGCCTGGAGCACGTGCCCGTTATGAAGCTTTCTTGATGCACGTGCTCATTTCATTTTAAAATTCAGTACTGTTAGGCCTATTGTTAAATGTGTTAATTAATGTTAGGGCGATGGTTAAAAATGGCTAAATAACGTTAGGCCTATAGTTAAAATGACTACATAATGTTAGGCCTATAGTTCAAAATGGCTAATTAATCTTAGGCCTATTGTTAAAAATGGCTAATTAATGTTAGGCCTATTGTTAAAAATGGCTAATTTATGTTAGGCCTACAGTTAAAATGACTAAATAATGTTAGGCCTGTTGTTAAAAATGGCTGATTAATTTTAGGTTTATAGTTAAAAATGGCTAATTAAAGTTAGGCCTATTGTAAAAAATGGCTAATTTATGTTAGGCCTAGAGTTAAAATGACTAATGTTAGGCCTATAGTTCAAAATGGCTAATTAATCTTAGGCCTATTGTTAAAAATGGCTAATTTATGTTAAGCTTATAGTTAAAAATGGCTAATTTATGTTAGGCCTACAGTTAAAATGACTAAATAATGTTAGGCCTATTGTGAAAATTAGCTAATTAATGTTAGGCCTATTGTTAAAAATGGCTAATTAATATTAGGCTTATTGTTAAAATGGCTAATTGAAGTTAGGCCTATATTTTAAAATGACGTGAATGCATATAGAATCAAAGGTATTTCCACTGTTTATTTAAACCAAGTGGAATGAAAAGTGAGATATTAAAATTACATCTGCGTCAGAGCTAAAGCTCCTTGGAATGCTTAAAAGATTTTACCCGGCAATGCTTTGAAACAATGGTTTTTCTCTCTTGACGTTTATGATAACTTTGATCTAGCAGTGGAAAGAACATAGACCCAGTAGTTTAAAATATTTAGACGTGCGAGGATTTCATTCTCATTTCGCGCGCATTTGGAAAGATTCGTGTGAGCGCTGCAATCGAATACGGAAATTTACATGCAGTTTTCGTCATTGCTGTATATAAAAATATTACAGTAATATTAAACAACAAATTTTTATATTCTTCTTTTCAGCATATTTGAAAATCGTTTTACGAGTTATATTCTTGTTTATTCGTGTTTTTAGAAAAATTCCCATCCCATAATACGCAATCGCGTATTATTAGCAATTTATATACCTCAGATAGCGACTCAGTGCTCCGCCACATTTGTTCAAACGCGCAGTGCATTATGGCCGCCTGATTTTTAAAGGTTTTATATATATTTAAATGAAGAAATATTCCCATATTCGAATATTCCCATAAAATGAAGAAATAAATATTCGAAATAAATGAACATAAAACAGAATTTATTCATTACAATTACACTTACATTTTGTCTGAAATAAATGTATTTAAATTCCCCCACAAACGTCTTCTTTTCCAAGTTTTATTATCAGCCTAGAGTAAGCATCATCAATAATACCCAGTAATGATTTTTTAAACTTTCTCACGCATAATACGCGTATTTTACCCCAAAAATTACGGTGTATACAGTCAATGAGATTATCTCTCGTCAGCACAACAATCAATCCTTTGTTATTTTGCAGCTTTTTGTACCTGTAACGTTAAAATAAAAACATACAACATTTATCACTGGTTCTAAACTGTTTCTGCTTAAACTGAAGCCGTAACAACCGCATTTTTATTTTTAATCTAGTGGCATGGAAACATTTTAAGTAAATTGAAAACGCATATATAGAAGGAAGATAGCAAACTGCACACAGTTTTGACTTTCAAGTTGGCCAATTTTAAATTTATTTTTTGTGCAAATGTTTTTAGTTTCATGAGATATTATGGAAATTCTTTATAAACATTATCCAACCACTTTTTGTCTGCATTGGGTTGAAAAAATCCTAATATTGTGGAAGGGTTATTATGTAAAGTAAAATTGCGTGTGTCAGTATTTACTCTTGTGATTTTTCATTTAACTTATTGCAAGTCTTTTTGGCATTCTTTCAAGTTCGATAAATTCTTTTATATAAAATATGGGGATTTTTTTTTTGGCAGGCGATAGTGCCTCTGATGGAATATCTAGACAGCAACTTGACTACCTTTAATTCTAATCTTTTTAACATTAATTTTGGACGAATCCTTTGGGCATTAAGAGTGGTAGTACTAGAGGAATTACGCATTCAGGCTGAGAGTGGAATAGGGGTGAGTGGAATATTACCTGGCAAAATTTTTTTCACTGTGCTTCACTTTTCCTTTATACAACCATGTTTTTGTTTTTCAGGAGAAACAGACAAATTTTTTCCAGCGTCTCCTTGATGGGGTTCAGTACTTAAATGATTACTTTCATGCAGAAGGAAAGGGACTTCCATTCGAGCAACTCGAGAATGAACAGTTTAAGGTAAGCAAATTCAAACCCTAAAGCGTAGAATCGATTTGGTTTGCGATTTTTGGTACGAAAATCAAAAATATATGAAGTCTAAAAATAGATAAGAAGTTAAAAATTTTTTCGTTTAACAAGGATTTTTCATTTTCGTCTATCCATTTTCATAATGGAAATTTTGTTGATGTGCGATTTTTATAGATGACACTTTGAAGCCATGCATGAGAGCTTTGTTAAATGTTTTTACACTGTTACCTTTGTTCTCTTCCTTTGCACGTTCATTTTGCTAATGTGATGATTAAAATAATTATTCTACTACTGCGGATTGTCTCTTGCTTACAGGTTATGGGCCCAGGCAATATGCGATATAATTTTTTCATGTATCACTAGCCTGCTGTTTCGCCTGTTTGATGTTGTTTTTTCATTAAAACCGTAAGTTACCGGTTTTTTTTTGAGCTTCTGTTGTTAAGCCTCTCTATATTTCAATAACTTGACAATGGAGACCTTTGAGGAATTTAACGCTCTTGAAGTTTAACTTCAGGCTTTTCATACTGCAATGGCCAGAAGTATCGCAAGTACATTTTCCGTCAAAAGGTACACTTTACTTGAATCAAAAAAATTTTCATAAAAGTCATGAAGATGGTCATAAAAATTTTCCAGATTGGAAATTTCTGATGCTAAATTTCTTAATCGAATGTGGTTTACGGGAATGTATTGAAAAATTCGATCAAATGGATAAAGAGCTTCATCGCCGGGCTTCAGCCAAAAAAAAATCTTTCTCTAAAACCAACTGCGGCATCACTTGCAAAAAAAATGAAAGATTTCCAACGAAGCCTGAGATGCGTTATTGCTAATATAAGAAGACTTGTTGATCGTTATCAAAAGCTTCTTGCAATCCGTTTTGAAGATTCGTGTTTGATGTATGATTATTTGAATAAATTCACCTAAATCGCTGAACAACTTGAAAGTGTTGACAAGCCATTTGATGATCAAGTAATGGGTGGTTTCCTATTAGCAAAAGTATCCACTCGTGCTAGGTATATGTGGTTCAAAACAAGACAACTTCTTCTGTCAAGAGTCTAGTATTGGAAGCTGCTGCACATGAATTTAAATATTCTTCGCAATCAGTCCTGTATGCTTAAAATAGTCTGCATGTTCTAAAGCTAAATGTGTTCGCTGTTTCAACTGTAAGGAATCAGGTCTCAAATATAATCAGTGTCTAAAGCCTTTTAGAAAATTAAAAACACTGCAAAACATGCAAGTGAAAAGAAGTGTTTTACCAATACAGTTTTTTCTCATTCATCATCACAAGAACCTGCGCTCTTCACAAATTGGAATCAGTCTGCACTGCAAATTTCCTCTGTACTTCCTGCAGCTGTCGTATCTGACAAAAATGAATGTAATAATTGCATTATGGTCTATATTGCTAGGTGATCAGTAATGAAAAAAGGTTCAGGATTAGCAAAAGGTAGGGTCTATTAATATGCATTCGACGACGTTTTGAGATTCATCTCATCTTCAGGAACTTTGACCGACTACTTTGTAGCAAACTTTCTACCGTACTAGGTAGTCTGTCAGAGTTCACGAAGTTGAGAGAATCTCGAAACGTCGTTGAACGTATATTAAAAGACCCTACCTACCGCTATTCCTGAACCTTTTTTCATTACTTAAAAATGAATGGTTTTATGACTCGGGCATTTTCAATCATCTTATTTGCTCATCTCTTTTTTTTCATCAACAACGTTACCACTTGAAGAAATACGTCTTGCAAATGGAGATAAGCTTACTGTTACAGTCATGGAAATATAGCTATTCCACTCCCTAATTCACAATCCTCTAGTTGAAGATGTTCTGTCAGTTCCCTTATTTACATTAAACATATTTGACTGCTAAAACTCTCTATCTGCGTTAGCTCTCACAGTAAAGGTGGAAGGGTAGATTAAACCCATGACCATTACCTAAGCACTTTGGGATTATGATTACTTTAAACTTATAATTAATTTATTTAATTAGGAGCTTTTATGTCCAATAATTGATAAGGAATGCTACGACCACCACCTTGTGGCATTCGTAAAAAGTTAGCAGAAGCTCAAAAATGCATTTCCCCCGTGGGAGATTAGACCAAATATCCCCCCCCCCCCCCGTGGGGGGAGAGGCCTTTGTCCTGTGCAGGGGATCGCGACAAGCTGAATATTTTTCCTTTTATCCTTTTTAATTGATAAGGAATACGGTACCTGGTGGAATCTGATAAAATATTTGCCTGCGGCTTTTATTTTCTTCTACATATAATTAATTGCGTCTAAATTATAACCAAGATGAGGAAATTCTAGACTCTGTGTCAATATTTCATGTTACCTTTCTATCAAACTGCTGAAATTATACGAATAGAAGATCGGAATTTATTCCTTTAGTTGTCTTCGGGAAGATCCATCCGATGACGCACTCGCTGAATTCCTCATTCACATCGGCGGTCGCAATTGTCGGTGCACCCAGCCTTCCACCACAGGTAATCAGAAAAAAAGAGATATATATATATATACAGGGTGCGGCAGCATAACTTCCTTATTTCGTATTGCAATAAAACAAAAAGTATTAAAGATATCGTTTTATTTTTTGTTTTATACAAAAGTTACACATTTAAAGTTGTGGTTTACATAGTTTTAAAAATCATATGGGGTAAATGACACCCACCATTGTTGATGCAGTGGGTGAACCCATGTGAACCCATTGTCGATACTCAAACATGCTCGAGGAGTTGTTTTTTTTTTGCCATGACTAGATGAAATGGACTTAGGGGACCTATGGTTTCACCAGGACGGAGCAACGGCCCATACGTCAAGGGCATCGATGGCTGTGTTGCGAGATCACTTCCCAGGGCGCCTCATCTTACGGAGAGGTGATTTGGGGTGGCCAGGGTGTTCTCCCGATGTCCCCATGTGATTTTTTTGTGGGGGTATTTGAAATCCCGTGTCTATACTAATGGGCCCACAGACTCTAGACGACTTAAAGAGAAACATTCAAGCAGAGACAGCCAACATACCCATCAATATGCTGGAGAGAGTGATGAGAAACACTAGAATTCGGTTCACCCAGTGTATCGACAATGGCGGGCTTCACTTACCCCATATGATTTTTAAAACCATGTGAACCACAACTTTAAATGTGTAACTTTTGTATAAAACAAAAAATAAAACAATATCTTTAATACATTTTGTTTTTTTGCAATACGACATAAGGAACTTATGCTGCCGCACGCTGTATAAATGTTACTTTTTCTAGATGCAAACAAAAACTGAACAACGGCAAATTACAGCTTGAAAGTCTATAACAGGTAAACACCTCTTTCGTAATGAATCCATTTACTATATCTTTTGGTTTTTTAAGTCAAATTCTTAATTTTAGGCTAAAATATCTTATTTTACATTTAATAGGTCCAAGGAGCCTTCATCAGATAAGAAAATGCGTGGTTCTACTTGGAACGTTGAGGTAAGTGTTACACTTTTGAATTATACCTTTGAAAGTTAGTAAACCGTAGGAATTTCTGGCTCTCACGTTTTAATCTTGTCTTCTTTTTTGTTTTATTTCAGGAACTATTTTGAAGTTAGTTTCTTTCATGGATTGATTACTACTCGACGGAGGGGGGGGGGAGGTAAGTAAAAGAGGGGAGGGAGGATTTGGACAGGTGAGTATGAGTATTGTTAATAAGGACCTGCGGTTAGCCAAATAAATAAATTTAGTCTCACTTTCTCTCGTCGATAATGTCTTCGATTAACAACCATGGACTCGTCCAGCAGACTGATGTTCGAAGCATTATTCCGTAAAAACCCGCCGCATGTTTCATTCTATGGTAATGATAATCATTGACGAGGCGTCCATCATGTTCTGTGTTTCCTTGGCCTCTATCCATGGGTAGGTGCTTTTCTTTCTATAATTAAATCAAAAAAGGGATGACAGATACTATTTTCAAGAAACTAATACCCATAAAACTCATGCACTTTACCAGATCCTAGTGATGCCGTAACATTTATCCTTTGTAGGTTCCGCTGATGAGGCCCGTCGACGGTAAGTCGGTCTAACAGCTTCCAGTTCTGCATCTTGCATTTTTCTGAAATAAATAGTAATTAGTTCAAACAATTCCCTGCATCATGTTTTATCCAATTCACTGCAATATCGCTGGTCATTGCTTCCAATAGAAGCCTTCAAAAGACTATGCCAGGAAGAACGTTTGACATGGAGCCCTAAATGGAACGTCTTCTATCGCCGAACATGAGGCCACGAGTCGGGAGCTCGCGTCGATTCCCATTCATGTTTGGCTGTCGCTGTCGTCACGTCAACTGCCGCTTCTCAAAAAAAATTTTAATCCGATCTTCTGTCAACAATCAGTCACCACCATACGCGCTTGACAATCGGCTCGTGGGCATGTACGAATTTAGTGCCTGCGCAGGAAATTAACATAAAGCATTGTAAAATTCGTCTATAATAAATATTTCAAAACTGACCTGGAATCCTTCTGCCCAAGGTGGCGTGTAGGAGAAAACAGAGGGGGAGGGGAAAAATTGCTTGCCGTTTTATTAGCTCCAAAAACAATTTTTTTGAACTCTCAATTTTTCTTTTGGGTACTACACTTATTAAGCATCAGTAAACTTGTACACAACCTGTTAAACCTCTCTGTACTTTTTTATAAAAGTGGTTGCAAAATGCACCTCATAGATTAGCCAGTTATTAACAATTCTTCAGTTCTAGGAACAGCTACAGAAATTAATGGTTTATACCTACTAAACAAACAAGCAACACTGGTTTGTGCAGTCTCCTCATCACAAAATTTTTTTATACTTGGCATTGTCGGCTTGCTCACATTAATGCCCAATCCATGAAAGAACTTTTAAAAAAATGGCGGCAATTGGCAGTGGTGATTCTGTGATTGCTTCCGTCGAAGTCGGGAACGAAGGGAAAACATGGTTAGATTTATTGCAATTGGTGAGGCAATTAGTTGTGGATACTACTGGACTCACCAGGAATCAGAAAAATGAACACAAGGAGCAGGTAAATAACAAAATTGAGAATTATCTATTGAGAAGATGGAATTGGCACCAAGTAAAATTAATCCAGAAACTTCCGTAAATAAACCCGGCGCCATGTGTAATGAGAATCGTCAACAAGGAAATAAAGACTCTCTTAATTGTAATACACAAGACGGTTTACTAAATGATGTCTATAGAGAATTATCTAAACAAATCAGTGCTTTTAGTGATAAAATTGATAATCAGAAGAATCAATATAACTTAATAAGTACAGCTATTAACGAATCATTTGGGAAAGGAAGAAATAGTGAAAGCAATTATTGATGGAGTAATGAATAATTCACAAACGATGAAGGTGTTTATGGATTCACTCATGGTACAATTTGACAAACTTATCAACTCAACAAATGAAGTGTTATCCAAGTTATTATCTCAAATAGTGAAAACCAATGTGCTTCCCCCACCCACAAGTGTAACAGCATCTACTGTCAATCCTTCTTTAAATCAACAAAACCTTATACCAGGAAACACGTACACTACCAAGGAAATGACTATAGCACTGACGACTCCTTCCATGACGAACACCTACAAACTGGGAAAACAAAATGTAATGGAGAGTAATCGAAGTGCTAGTAATTTCAGTGATAGACACTGAGTGAGCATTTTATGACCAGCCTGTCAGTATCTCGTTGGGCCACCTTTCGCCTTTAATACTGTGGTGATTCTTCGTGGCAATGATTCCACGAGATGTTGGAAGGTGATGGCAGGAATCAGACACCATACCTGATGGATAGCACTCTCTAGTTGTGCTAGATTGGACGGTGGTGGATCCAGCCATCTGATGGTTCGTTCGACTTCGTCCCACAAATGCTCAATTGTAGTGAGATCTGGGGATTGTGGGAACCACCAAATAAGGTAATGTCCCCCTCATGTTCCTGGAAACACTCCTGCACAATACGAGCTCTGTGGCATGGCACATTGTCTTGCTGGAAGTAACCATCTCTATTGGGGTACGCCATCAACATGACAGGGTGGACTTGATTGGCGACGATACGGAGGTATACTGTGCCATCCAGACGTTTTTCAACACGTATTAATGGGCCCAGCGCATGCCAGGAAAACATTCCCCAGACCATAATACTGCCCGCTCCGGCCTGAAGGGTTGTACTCATGTATGCGAGATCCATGCTTTCGTGCCGTTTCCGCCAGATTCTCACGCGGCTGTCTGCATGATGTAACTGGAATCATGACTCGTCAGACCACATGATTTGTTTCCACTGCTCGATAGTCTAGTCCTTGTGCTCCTGAGCGAATTGGAGTCATTTCCGTTTGTTAGCTGCAGACAGCAAAGGTGTGCAGAGAGGTCTTCGGTTTCCGTATCCCATGCGATGCAGTGTGCGGAGGACAGTGCATTCAGAGACCGTTTTGGATGACCCCTGATTTAAGGTAGCAGTGATTTGATGCACAGTTGCCTTTCTGTTATCCTATACCAGTCGTGACAGTCTCCGTTCTGTCCGATCATCAACCATCCGCGGACGGCCAGAATGCGAACTTTCAGACCCCGTCTTCCGGCTAACCATCCAGTCTTTAAATACTTTAACATCGGCTGCTCTTGAGCACTCCACGAATGCTGCTGTTTCGCTGATACTCGCTCCATAGCTCCGAGCACCTACGATCATCCCGCGTTCGAAAACTGTTAAAACGCGTCGTTTATCTATAGTTGAAGAATGGAACAAGTCTACTGGGTCACCTTCCCTTTTTATATTGGTCCGGCCTGATAGCAAAATCGTGGCGACGTCCGTGCGCGCATTTGCATAAACTTGTCAGGTGGTCATAATAATATGCTCACTCAGTGTACAACCTGTAGTTAATGATCAGCAGAAATTGTTTCCTCAACCTGTAAAAAACTCACATCTCCGTAATTACGAAACAAACATTTATAAACAAGACAAATGGAGTACCGGGCAATGCACTGTATCTACAAAGCAACAAAAATATTACGCCTACGGCTTGGAAACATCTGTGATGATCTCAGCACTCCAGACCTGGCTTCACAGTTGCGCGCTCATGGTATCCCAGTTATCGAATGTGGCCTAAGGAGAAATCAACAAGGAACCACGGCCTCCTTTGTATTCATTCGTATTGAATCTACTAAACTTGACCACTAAAGTAATCCAACGTTTAGGCTGGCTAACATTAGCACCAAACCTTACTATGGTAGAAACCCTGATTTTACTGAAGACTATTGGCACCTGAATAAACCCATACGGAGGCCTAGCACGCCTGCCCCGAAGGAGCCCAAGGAAAACATAAAAGATCCTAACTGGCAGTTAAATAGATCGCCGTGGAGGCCTAGCACGCATACCCCAAACAGTTGTAATTTGATGGTCGGTTATTTTAATACCAGATCCTTAAATAATAAATTTGACGATCTTCGAATTTTCATTGAGACCAACCAAATACATATATGTACCATCACTGAGACATGGCTTATGGGCAATCACATTGATGATATTTTCAGCATACAAGGATATCACACTTATCGTGTGATTGTGCTACCAGAGGTGGAGGAATAACTACTTATGTGAAAGATACCGTACAATTAGTGTTCGCTGAATCTATCAACGTTTCCGGATTAGAGATGGTAACAATCAAGTTCGCCATTCATCTCGGTTGGCTTTACATGACCACAGTTTACCGTCCAACGTATATTCAAATGGGGGAATGTGTTGCTAATTTGGCCCACATTCATAGTGGAAATATGAACTTGGTGATTGGAGATTTTAATTGTGAATACCTAGTTGATTCGCCAGATCGACGTATTTTACTTTCCACAGCCCTGACTCTTGGACTCAAATTATTACGGATCCCACACGAATAACACCACCATTATCGACTCTCATAGATCACATTTACATTTCACATGTTTTTCAACCTAGTAAGCCCATATTTACTACCTTTCCAGGCAGTGATCATCGAGCTATATTGATATATATCTTAGAAATCAGCAGGATGATTGCCGAAATATTATAAATGATAATTACATGGAGTGTAATTGTTTCCGAATTCTTTTATATCAACATGACTTGTCCCAAATGGAACAGATGCTGGACGTTGAAATTAAGCTCCAAATTTTGTAGGATATAATAGTTACCAAAGCTAAACAGGCTGGTCTCATATTCGAACAAAAAATGAGAATCAGTAAGCGCAAGACCAAATATTGGTGGAATCCCACAATTATTACTCTATGGAAATTAAAAATTGAAAATAATAGGATTTATCAAACCAGGACTACTGTGAATTTACAGGAATACAAAGTCACTACCAAAATTATAAAAAGCTATACGCCAAGCCAAGCAATCTTTCATCAAGGTAAATGCCCGATCCCCTTGATTTTGGCGAATTGTACGCCATTGTACCCTTAAGGGTTATCATAAGTTACCAGATGATAATTTAGAACTATCTTGAATGGATAAATAATTTTACGGGAGTTTCTATACCTGAAAACGTAATTGTTGACCCAATAATGATTATTAAAAAGTCTCCTTGTCCAACCATACCACTGCCTAAAACAATTAGTGCAAAAGATTAAACTCAAAGACTCAAAAGCCACTACGGATAATTCTGCATGCGTTTTTAAGCAACTGAATCGGTTTGGTCTGGACAAAGTCCGTCAATTCTGTTTATATATAGTGAATCAACAGAAATTTCCCCGAAAGCTTAAATATTCCCGCATAGTAGCGGTGCATAAATGTCGCAGTTTTGACCAAATAACAAATTACCGTCCTATAACAGCTTTGACACCACTAATGCAACTAGTTAAAAAGCTGATTTTTAATGACTTGGTCAATTATTTATGGCCCAAAATTCCGTATCAGGTATTGTGGATTCCGATAAAGCTATATGTTTACTATATGTTTATGCTAGGGAGGCATTGGATCAAGGCCATAGATTTATAAATGTACAAACTGATATTTCAAAGGCCTTTGATACAATTTCCAGAAGTAATTTGCAACAAAATCTAATCTCCTTTGGGGTGGTCGGACCATATATTCATCTCGTAAAAGATTACTTTACTAATCGTGCAAATCTGATATTAAAAAAACTACAGCTACCCATGATATTAAGAAACCATCAATCAATGGAATCGTTCAAGGATCTGCAATTGGCCCCTTACTATACGCCTTTACTTGGACATCTGGACAGGCCCCTAAGCAATG
Organism: Rhysida immarginata; assembly: GCA_023313115.1. NCBI lineage: Eukaryota > Metazoa > Arthropoda > Chilopoda > Scolopendromorpha > Scolopendridae > Rhysida > Rhysida immarginata. Next base: position 1,101,179 of record JAHWFO010105497.1, read on the forward strand.
GCAGACAGGATTTGTGATCCCTATCTTCAAAAAAGAAGATCAGAGAGATTGCAACAACTATCGAGGCATCTTATTGCTCAGCATTCCTGGGAAAGTGTACGCTAAGTGTCTGGAGAAGAGAGGTCGGGAAATAGTCGACTCTAAACTGTCGGGAGAGCAGTGTGGTTTCCGACCTGGCCGAAGCATGAAAGATCACATCTTTGCTCTAAGTCAAATCTTTGAGAAATCCTGGGAGTATGCAAAAGAGGTCTAGGCTTGCTTTGTGGACCTCGAAAAAGCATATGACAGTTCCTTGGGAGAAGTTCTGGCAAGTGTTGCAATAGTATGGAGTGAATGGGCAATTACTGGTTGCTATCATGTCTCTATACGAAAGCTCTGAGATGTGTGTCCGGATAAATGGCATTAAGTCAAGATCGTTCACCATACGTGTTGGACTCCGCCAAGGATGCGTACTGACGCCCCTCTTGTTCATTATCTTTATGGACTGGATAGACAGGGGCAGCCGAGGCGATGAGCATGTTTGTGTGGGCGACTGCCTGGTGGAGAGGTTGCTCTTTGCTGATGATCTTGTCCTCCTTGGGTCTTCTCCAACGAACCTTCAGCATGCACTAGAGCGGTTTGCAGCCAAATGTGAAGAAGCTGGGATGAAGATTAGTGTGGCTGAAATTGAGGTTCTGGTCCTTTCAAAACAGCCAACTCAGTGCGCTCTGCATGTTAGGGGAGCCTCATTGAGACAGGTGGAGAAATTTAAGTATCTCGGGATTTTGTCTGCCGCAAACTGGTCTTCCTAGGCAGTTGTTAATTTCCGAGCTGGTGGGTAAGAGATCAAGAGGTCGGCCTAGAACCGGGTGGCTAAACTACATGGAGAATCTGGGTTCGAGTCGCTTGGGTATTACCAGGGAGGACAGGCACCTGATGGCGGAAGATCGCGATCGCTGGAGATCCTCCATAGGGCTGCTGCCCCCGCGACCCTAACGGATAAGTGGGTTTGAGAAGTAAGTAAACCGTCCTCAGGACCATGAATCAACCATGACCCAGCTAGATCAAGATATTACCTACCTCCAAACCTGGTACAGCAGGAAAGGCCTTAAACTTAATAAGGATAAAACACCAATCTTTATAGCATCCAGGAAAGACCAAAACCCAAATACTATAAAGATCCCAGAGTCATGTTTGATACTAAGTTGAGTATCAACAACATGATTGATGTGTTTATTGCTAACCTCCACAAGTAAAAGTATCAAATAAAACGTATCCGGCCATTCCTTTTGCACAGGGACTTGACTCAGTTCATGCTGACAGTGACACGTCCTATTCTTGATTATACTGTAGTATTTTGGGGTAGCATTAAGAAAGGTAACATACATCGACTAGCTGTTGCTTAAAATGATGTACTTCGCATGGCTTACGAGCTATCTAAATATGAATCGATTACAAGCAAGTGTCCTCATTATAAATTGCCTATGCTTGGAAATATAAGAAGTGCCTTGGTCAGTGAGTTACCTAATGCTATACTCTGTGGTGATCATCCAATAGCCTACGTTTAACAATGGTTAATTTGTGGCGATCATCGTAGCAGAACCAAAATTGGGGAAATACAAATGCCCTACCAGACAACAAAATATTTAGACGAACACTTCGCGTTTAATGCCATAAATCTCTGGAACGAATTACCGTTTGAAATTCGACACCTGGCCTTAGACTATAAAGTACAAACCTGCACGACGTCATGTCAGCATTTTAAAAGACAGATAAATTATTTTTATATTGACGGACAGGCCTAAGCCTATCGAAAAATTTACTAGTAATTTTAAAAGTAGTTTTACACCTAAAGGTGTGCTTCAAGTTATAATAATAATAATAATAATAATAATAATAATAATAATAATAATAATAAATTGATTTTGTGTGTTAAAAATTGATTCTCAAACGTCTTTTAAATTTGATATATGCGTCAGTGATAAATTGCATAGTCTGCCATTTTTCAAAACTGTTACCACTCTAGTTACGATTCTTCTAGAATTGATGCATTCTGATTTGTTCTCTTTTCTCTAAAGATGGAGCACGTTATTTCTTATCTTCATCAATGATTTTTCAAGAAAATATATTGTTTATTTTCTGAAAACAAAAGAGCTAGTTTATGAAAAATTTATTAAATTTAAAGCTTTTGTCGAGAATCAAACCGAAAAAAAATGAAAGTGTACCGCTCTGACAATGGAAGAGAATACGTTTCACAACAAATCAATAGTCTACTTCAACAATCTGGCATTCTACATGAGAAATGCGTTCCCTACTCACACCAACAAATTGGAGTAGCAGAACGATACAACCATACTTTAATTGAAGCAGCTCGTTCTATGCTTCTTCACTCAAATCTTGGGTTGAAGCAATCTCTACAGCTGCTTATGTTCTGTAACATGTCCCCTCTGAAAGGTCCCCCTTAGTAAATGACACAGGCGGCGACGAAACAAGGGAGAAAGGTTGTCTAGGAGTAAACACCCCGAGGCAATCTCTGTCCTAATGAACGCAAAAAAACCCCCAACAGATAAGATTGAGTTAACAGCAAAAATTAAATAAAAAAAGAACCAAAATACGTTTTAGCCCTTGTGGCAGAGAAAAGATTTTATTGAATACAGAAAAAAAATAAACAAGTAAAGCAAGGTAAATCAAACTTTTGCAAAAGCTAAACAAAGTACAAGGCTTCTAAAGGTGCTGAACTCTCTTCTTCTTGAATTCTTCTAGTTAGGCAGCTTGGCAGTTGATGAGTTCTCACAGACTTCAAGATTTGACGCACCTAATACATTGCTGAACAATTGCCGTGACGAAAAAAAAACTGTAAAGGGACTCACGGGTAATGTAAAAAAAAAAGATGAATACAAAAACATAAAATAAATTCTTACACTAAGAGCAATACAAACTACCGTATCTCCCAAAAATACAAAAGATTAATCAATAACTCTACTCTGGAGAGTTAACCACGCAAACTACGGTTTCGGATGAAGACCGTAGTTGAGACAAACCTCTAATTAATCAGGAATCAAGTGTCCCAAAAATCTGTCAATATACTCATTGTCAAACTCAACAACGGAACCGTCCAGCTCTGGGGAAACTTACTACCGAGTATCCATCCGAAAACGTGGTCCGACTATACATAAATTCAACGGAAGTGGTACATAATCTCAATGTTTTCATTACCTGCTTCGCAAATAAAGAAAGACAAAATAATTGTAAGGAGAATTCCATCGGTACTCTCACAACTTATACATTAATACATTTTTTTTTATCTTTATTCCATTTATTGTAATAAAATTGCATATTTGGAAGAGGAGTCTTAAACAAAATCTTAACATCTTTACAATTTTTTATACTCTTTCAATATTTAACTATTTCAATATTTCAAATCTTTACATTTTCTTTTACATAATATCGTTTCTTTTCAATCATCTATTATTTTACAGAAATCTTTTATGATATATATTTTTTTCCAATTAATTTGATTTCCATCTAGGTAAGTTTTTTCCCAATTTTCTTTCTTTCCAAACCTTGTTTCTTTCTCTCTTCCTCTATCATTTTACATTCAAATAAGACATGTTCCAGTGTTTCTACATCTTCTTTACATCCTCTACACATTCTGTCTTCCTCTCTACCATACACTTTATTTCCCACCAAAATATTTCCACATCTGATCTTTAAAAATAAAATTTTTACTCCAATATAATTTTCTATAGTTAAATATCTTTCTATTTGCCAATTTATCATAATTTTTTTATATATTCTACATGCTACAGAGTTATTTTTTCTATCCATTCTTTCCTTTAATTCCTTAGCCACAGTTATCTCCATTATTTTTTCATTTAATTCTTGCAAACTAATTTTTCTTACTCCTTTATCTTCCCACCACATCTCTCTATATTCTTCTGATATATTTTCATTTATTTTATCAATCCATCTATAACCTTCATCCCCTCTAGCCATTTTTTTTTAATTTCATCCCAACAAATCTGTACTAATCTATTCTCTTGCATATCTTCGATCTTTTTGATATATTTTAAAGCTTTTCTTACCAAATTAACCTTCAACTTTACTCTTCCTAATTCAGTCAAAACTACATAATTTGGTGTACTTCTTCTTAATTCAAATATCTATTTAAATAATTGATTTTGTATACTTTCTATTCTTTCATCTTCTGCCCATCCCCATATTTCTGCTGTACATTCAACTATACTTTTTACTAATACATCGAACATCTTTATCATTATTTTAACCTCATTCTTCTTTGTTCTTTTCACCAATGACCACACCTGTTTCATTGCCAATTTTGCTTTTTCACTTATCTCTTCTTTCTGTTTCCAATAACTATTCTTCGGAGTAAACTACATACCCAGATATTTATCCTCTTTCACTATTTCAATCTTTTCATTTCCCCATTTCCATTTTTCTTTTAAACTACCTTTCCCACCCTTTTTAAACACCATCATTTTTGATTTATTAACATTTAACACCAAATCATTTTTTTTTCAAAAAATCCTCTACCCGTTTTAACATCCTTCCCATTTCTTCTTCATCCTCTGTTAATAAAACCACATCATCTGCATACATCAATTGAAATATTTTCTCTCTTCCTATTACAATTCCACCTTCATTACATTTTTTCAAATAATTTTCCAAATCATTCATAAAAATTATAAATAGCAGAGGACTTCAAACACATCCTTGTTTTACTCCTTTAGTTATCCAAAAGGATTCCGTAACACCATTTCTACTTTTAACTTTACATTTTGTCTCTTTATACATACTTTTAATATTTCCTAATAACTTACCCTCTATATCTATCCTCCTTAATTTCACCAATAGTTTTTCCCTATTCACCAAATCAAAGGCAGCTTTCAGGTCTATAAAAATACTATTACCTTTTTTTCTTTTCTGTATCAGTCTTAATTCTATTATACTATTCAGAATAAAAATATTGTCTATAACACTCTTACCACTTCTAAAACCAGCCCGTGTATCTTTAAGATACTCATTCTCTTCTATCCATCTTCTCAATCTTTCTTCTAGTATGTTCGTATACACCTTATATAGGCCAGAAGTTATACTCACTCCTCTGTAATTAGTCACTCATTTGCACTTCCCTTCTTTTTAATTGGACATATCACCACCTCTTTCCAAATTCGGGAAATTCCTTTTTCTCAAAAATTCGATTATAAATCTCCTTTAGTCTTGCAATTATTGTTGGATCCGCATACTTCACAAACTCTCCTAGGACAACATCTAATCCAACCGCTTTACGATCTTTCAATTTACTTATCGCTCTCCATATTTCCATCATCGTTATCTCTTCATTATACCATATTTTCACATCTATTTCTCCTACTTCTATACTACTCTCCATTATCAACTCCTCTTTTCCATCCATTATCTTCATAAAATGACTTTTCCATTCCTCCTTACTTATTTTTTCACTTATACCTTGTCTTTTTCTTCTAAATCTATTAATTAACTTCTAAAACTACTTCGTATCTTTTACTTTTCCCAGCTCATTACTCCATTTCCTTTCATATTCTTTCTTTTTTTCTCCTTAAACTCTTTTCTCTTTTGAATAAAATCCGTCCATCCATTATCATTTTTTCTTGCCTTTCTAAGAGACCTTCTCATTTCTCTTTTCTTTTTCACACATTCATTATCAAACCATTCCCTCCTCTCTGTATCTATTTCCTTTTTTTTCTATTTTCATCTTTTCTCCTGCCAATTTTAACATTTCTTCAATTTCTTTTATCTGTTCTGTAGGTTTTCCTCTTTCTTCCACAATTTTCTTTTTGTTCAACATCTCTCTTATATTTCTACTATATTCCTCTTTATATTCTTCATCCCATTTATAATAAATCTCTCTTATTCGTTCTTCTTTTCCTCTACAACTAGTCTTTTATCTCTTTCCTTTTATATACATTATTATAGGCATATAAATCCGATTCATTTCGACCATCCACTTTAAAATCTTCAACCTCCTCTATTGCATTTACATCTATTAGCGCATAATTATCGATTTTCCTTTACCTCCAATAAAAATATATTCTCCTTCCTTATCTCCTTCATACCGTCCATTTGCAATTATCCATCTTTCCTCTTCACACCATCTTTTCATCTCTTTTCCTTGTTTATTTACAGTCTTATCCATTGATTTTCTTTTTTTAAAAACATTCTCTGGCATACACTTCCAAAAATCCTCATCTTCATTTTGTTGTAATTCTCCCATCCTTACATTCCAATCACCAAATAACAACCAATTACCTTTTTCATATTTTTCTCCTGTCCATGCTTTCTTTAGCTCACTTATTGATTTATCATTATATACACCATATATATTAAACCATTTTTCATCTCTCTTTAGTTTCACAATTATACCTCCATCTTTTTTCATATCTTAATTCTTGTATACCTTCCTTTCTTATTCCCATCAACAAACTACCTTTTGCCCTTCTTTTTTTCTTTTCCTTTACTGCATAAGTAACACACCATTCAAAATCATCACTCAACTTATCTTTCCTTACTTTCCACATTTTTTCAGTCATCCAAGTTTCCTGTAGAATTATCATTTCAAAACTATATATATATTTTCACCATTCTTTATCCTTATTTATTAAACCTGCAATATTCCATGAAATTATTTGCCACATTTGTCCCCTTTTTTGTTTTCATCTTTTTCCCATCTCTCATTCTCCTCTCTATCCATTCTGTCCACCTCCACCAAATGTTCTTCTACTGTCATTCGTCCATTTCTATTCCATTCATCGCTGTCCCGTTTTTTGTTCCAATTTCTCTTATTCCTTCTTCTTCATCATTCCACTCATACTGCCTTCCCTCTATAACCATCCTGTTATACTTCATATGTGCTTTTTTACCTTCCTTTCTCTTTTCTCTAATTATTTCTAACTTTTTTCTTTCCTAATCCAAGTTTGAACAGCACTATCTTCATCAATATAAATTTTAGTTCCCTTTAAAATTTTCTTCTCCATAAAAAGAGTTTCTTTTTATTTTCTATTTTCTAATTTTATCACTATTGGTCTTGTTCCATATCTTTTATCTTTTCCTATTCTGTATATTTGTTCAATTGACATTAACTTCCATCCTAAGTACTTCTCTATTATACCCTTTACCTTCTTTTCTAACTTTTCCCCAGTTTCTCTATCTTCCTCTTCTAAACCTTTTATCACTATATTATCCTTTAGATTTCTGTTTTCCATATCTTCTCTCTGCCTCTCAAAATCCTTCATTTTCAATTTCATCTTATTCAATTCTTTCATTACTTCTTCTCTGTTTTTTTTATTTTCTATTTTATCAAGTCTTATCATCTCCTTCACTTCCTGTATTTCTTCTCTAATCAACTCATTTTCTTTTCTATAGGACCGCACAATTTCCAAAATTTCTTCTATTTTTTTTTTCTAAATTCATCTCTTCTCTTTCCACCCCTTCTTCCGTTCTATTTCTTTTCTCTCTCGGTCCCTTTTCTGGCGTTCTCACAGTCAAATTTGAGCTTTTAAAAGCTTTCCCCTCACATCTCTTTTGTTTAATGTACTCGTCCAACGTTCCGTGACTTCCTTTCCTCTCTCTTTCTCCCATCGTGGTTTCTTCTTTTAGAATAAATAAAAAAATAATAATGTCTTCCTTACACAGAAGAGATATCCTAATATTCATAGAGGAATAAATAACTGTCCTATGCGTGCATATATTCCCACACGCACTTGTAGCCAATATCCTATCACACGCAATAAGCAATCATGTACTTAGGCCTTAAGCAAAAATTTCTCATCTTAGTTGAAATTATCTAATCCACCAATATTATCTTTGAAGTACAAGAATCTTCCAAATACCCGATTATACTCATCATACATTGACAGCATTCAATATTCCCTCCAATAATTTCTACTCGCCATAGATGAAGAGCGATGTGAAAGGTAACCTGCCTCCCCAGCCACCTAGCGACGACTCCTCCCATAAATACATAACTGCACAACAAAATTTAAAGTATAAAATAAACTAGAACTCGACAATACGCACAAATTTACAAATCAAACAATACACCTAATCGTAACGCCTTACGCTGAAACATACTATTCAGTTTTTTGGCGGAAACGTAATGCTAGCTGTCTCCTTGTTTTCTCTGGGTTGTGCGGATCATTCACGAACGCCACTGATGATTTCTCTAAACTTGCAGTGCCCATGAAGTCGAGATGAGAAGTGAAGTTATACGAATCCTTCGACGCTTTTATTCGAAGCCATGAGTGGGACGCAAAAAAATACTTCTAGAAAGCGTCGTGTAGACGTTTTTCAGAGGGAGGCCTATGGTAACCATAAATTGGATATTACATTACCAAGAACTCATTAGTCACAATAACTTTCAATGAATGTTCAGTCTTAGTCGGAGTGTGATTATTAGCAGTTGCTAGCAACCATTGCACATCGCAGCAACTCTCCTTATATAACAACGTGACATAAGTTCCATGACTGCTGGATGTGGGCTGGTCAGCGGGAGAGGTCGTTCCTAGTTCTCATCGCCGGCAGAAGTGAACATACTTAACTTTTTTCCTTGCTGGTTCAGTACGGTAAACAACCGTCTCGGATAGTCAAATCGCGTGCCATGCGCCATGCACAAAAATGAAAGCTTCAACATAACGTGCCTTAAGACATCAATTACCATGGATCATTGTTAAAAGGTTAAAAATTTGAGAAGAACAAAACATACGCTCGTGGCACGGGACAAAGGCCTCGAAAAGTAATATAAGCAAGTAAATTTAAAAAAAAAATGAATTAAAAACACAATAAAAAAACAAGAGTGACATAGTAACACAGAGGTAAAAAACTAAAAAAGCTGATGCAAACTTAAAGAATACCAAAAAATTACAGAAGAAAAAACAAAAATAGCTCTGAATAATTTTCTCTTTCTTGAGAAGGATCCACTTAAAACCCATAAATACGGTATACTTAAATCATACTATCACCCATACTATCCATCCGATAAATTATCATTTTAAAATACCATTAATGATGATTACACACGAGAACAAATGGGGGAATAAAACCCGAACGTTACAGTCCACCCCTCCGCAAGTAAAAAAAAATTCTTTTCCCTAAGGGGATAAAGTAATTTTTTTATTCTCCCCTACACCTAACGTTTTCTTCTTTTCTTTGTTTTAAACGTTGTAAGCTACTCTCGGAAACAAATTTTTTCAATGATTTCGCAATAAGTCTCCAGATCCGGTCATCTGCAGGTAAATCTAATTTGGAGGCCCCATATGTATTGAAATCATATAAATGACATATACGAAACGGACCTATAAACAAGGGTCCTAACGCGCGATCAGAAGGTGTGACATAAATGGCGTCACTTTTAACCAAAACTTTATCTCTTATTTGCCATTTCCGTTTTTTAACATTTTTCCGTTCCAATACGTCTCTTTTTTTTGGTTCTTGACTCGTACGCTAAAGATTCTAAGCATTGGTGCTGTGTTTCGAGAGATTAATTTCTCATTAAAAGGATCTCATTTTAACAATAAATCCAAGGGTATAACACCGGTTTCCTCATGTGGCGTACGTCTCATTGTATAAATACATCGATCTAAATGGTCTTCTTACGCGGCATCTTTATCCTTTAACACACACATACGTATTTTTTTTTAAGGTACGAATGTAAGTTCTGGTGGGATTAGTCCTCGGACAATACGGTACAGTATATTGCACCTCAATTTTGTGTTTTCTAAAGAAATCTTTAATTTGCAGTCCTGTAAAATAGGAAGCAATGTCACAAACAATGCATTCTGGTGCGCCCCATTCGCTTATGTTTGCTTTTAAGAGCCAAATTATTATTTTTTCCTGAGATAACTTTTTACAAGTGTGACTTTTTTTCCGAAAAGGTATCTATGAGCAGAATGATATACCTATTTCCCTGATAAGATGTGAGTAATGGGCCCATCACGTCAAGAGACCAACTTTGATGAGTTTTCCTTACATCCCTCTTTAATCCCACTTCTAGTCTTTTTCGGGCTGATGGTTTGCATCTTTGACAAACCTGACATTGTATTGAAAATTTGTAGATATTGCCACGCATTTGTGGCCAATAATAAACTCGTCTCATTATCTCCCACAATTTTTTGCTTCCTGGGTATACCAATTTTTCTTTGTGCCATATTTTAATTAATTCTGAACTGTATCTTTGTGGTACTAATAATCTTTTACGATCACTTTCTAGTTTAGATATGCAACCATCGGCGATTGCCCAACCCTCAAGATCCCTTCGAGCTACTTCTTTCATTTTTTGGCACCATGTATCTCGTTTTTGTTCCTCAGCCCACTCCTGAAATTGTGTTTCAGATTGAACCATCAGACTCCTAGACAAGGCATCCGGTATCTTATTTAACTGACTAAAGTCAAACCCCTGGAGTTTTACTGCCCACTTTGTGATCCTCCCGTGATTATCCTTAAAATTGTTTATCCACACCAAGGATTGGGCGTCGCAATATATAGTGAAATGCGTGCCTTCAACATAAGGTCTGAAATGGTTGATCGCAAAAAGTACCGCCAGACCTTCCCATTCAATAGCCGAAAACGCACTTTCTACTTCGGTCTGTGCGCGACTACATTACGCGATCACCTTTCTTTCTCCACCTAATTTTTGTATCAACACTCCACTGCTCGTTTTCTGGCGTCAGTATGAATTTCAAAAGGTTGACTAAAATCTGGTTGGGAAAGTATGGGTGGGTGCATCAACATGTATTTTATTTTTTCAAACGCCGTCTCACAGTCCTCACTCCAATTCCATTTTATCCCCTTGTGTGTAAATTTTCTTAAAGGAAAGTTTATTTTACTTAACTCGGGTACGAAAGATCGAAAAAATTGAGTCATCCCGATGAATCTTTTTATTTCACTAACTTATTTTGGTCTTTTAAAATTAATCATGGGTTCAAATGTTTTTTTTTGAGGGTGTGATACCTTCGGCGTTTACTCCAGGAATAAAAACCCAGGAATTCTACTTCGGTTTGAAAAAATTTAGACTTATCAAAATTTACGATTAGATTATGAGTTAATAATCTATCCAATACCAGTCTTAGAACACCTACGTGTGAAGCCATATCTGGAGTTCCCACTATAATATCAGCCATATAGTGGAAAATTCTAAGGCTCAATGGATGGATCTAATACTCGATCAATTATGGACTGGAAAACCTGTGTCCCATTGCGTACTCCGAATGGAAGTACCTGAAAAGCGTAAGTTCCCAACCCTGGGACTGCAAACGCGGTTTTTTCACAGGAGTCATCTTCTAGGCGAACCTGCCAATAGGCAGATTTTAAAACAAGAATAGTAAATATTCGGGCGTTGGATAATTTATGCAAAATTTGCTCCATAGGAAACGGGTAGTACGCCATGGGTTTAGTTGTTGAATTTAGTTTTCTGGCGTCCAAAAGAAAACGAAATTCCCCTTTACCCTTTTTTTCCAGCAAAAAATACGGTATAGACCATGAACTTTCCACACTGCGCACCACTGCTTGTTTTTCCATATCCCGTACCAAATCTCTTAAAATTTGTAGACGTTTTGGGGACATCGGATAAGGTCTTACTTTTTAATAAAGGAGTTTGCCCCGGTATCTATGTGATGCCTATAATGTGGGTATTTCTCCGTGACGTTTGCCATTTTTTTTTCATCTCGCGGACCAATTTTTCTGTTTCAGCTTTGATACCTTCCTCTAGTTTTTGCCCATCTTTCATTTCCCAAGGCCCCAGTGATAAGCTTAAATTATCTTAGCTTGTAAGTGGCTCAAAATATCTAATCCCAAGATACCTTTGCAGGGTAAGTCTCCCATTACCCATAATCGAACCTCGAAATGGTAACATTCAATCCCTTGCACTTTCCTTACTTTTGTCCTAAAACATTTTATAAACGTTTTCTCCTGACCATTTGCTACTCGAATTTGTTTATTTCCCATTTCGATATCAATTACGTGTTGTAAGGCTATCGCGCCTTCCTGGTTTAATAATGAAACGTTAGATCCAGTATCTATCATGAACTCCCACGCGATCCCCCCCCCCATCTCTAGGGTTAACAGGCCTAACCCGGTTGCTGTAAATATTTTTGTTATCTCACGGATATTTATCAAAGACGTCTCTAACTGCCGCCCCCTCACCTCTCCCTTCTCTGTCTATCAACTGTCTGGATGGGGAATACCCTTTTTTTTCGTTTCTTCCTATCCAGGAGCAATCTTTCGCAATTTCCCTAAGTCTTCCTTTTTCTCTCATAATTACCCGTGCTAATAATTGATGTTCCAACGTCACACTTGAACGGTCAATAGAGCCGTTCAATTAGGTTGCCATATTCTTCTAGGCCAACTGCGTAAGATCGTTTTCTGGCAATGGTGCAGCTAGCACACGATTTAGGGATTTTATATCAGTGTAAAACATAAGAAATGATTCACTCTTACCCTGGGTTCTACCATACAACAGCTTTCTCCGCATTATATCAGTCTTCTTCTTCCCAAACTTCTGAATCAATAAAAAGCGTGCGGCATCCCAATCTATGGTCGGGGTAAGGAATTCCCAAACCCACTTCGCCAAGTGATCCTCAACTAAATTAAGAAAAATTCGCTTGAGCAAGTGCTGGGGTACCTCTTTTACATGCACGTGGTTTTCTAAATCCAGTAAATACTCCTCAATGTTAATATACCCATCGTATTTCGGCATAGAGAACCGTCTAGCGAATCTCTTTAAATCATCGGTTTTCTCGCGAGTAATATAGGCAGCCCTGTATATACTGCTTCCGGCCACGCCCACCCCCACTTCCGGTTGCATGAGGCCAGTTTATATACCACTTCCGGCCACGCCCTCGCCTCAGGCGGTGGTGTACAAACTGACCTCATGTCACCTTTTTTTATCAGCAGAGATAAGATCAAAAGATAAGATAAGCCCAGCGGACCGCCATTTTGGTTGCCATGGTAACAGGGCGGCCATTTTTGATGAGAAGATAAGAGTAGACCAGCTGGTCTCCCCCTCCACCCGCCATTTTGAGAAACGGCAGCCATTTCTGTTTTTCTTCATATTTTGAATCCTATTTTTTATGAATAATAATTATGCTTTATGCAATAAAGATAAAAAGATAAGAAAGATGAAAAGATAAGAAAAAGGAGAAAGAGAAAGAAGAAGAAACGGAAAAAAGAAAGAGAGAGAGAGAGAGAGAGAGAGAGAGAGAGAGAAGGAAAGAAAAAGATGGAGAGAGAGAAAAAG
>JAHWFO010105497.1:1114545-1139185 GCA_023313115.1 Rhysida immarginata
CGCTGCCTCTCCCTCCCACCATGTGCTTGGTGTCGGTGGTCCTGAACCGCCTGTACTGTCGCCAGAGCACTCTTATGGTGACAGTGCAGAGGTTCCGGTCCACCCACGCCTATGCAGGCGGGCGGGCGGTTGAGGCAGCTGGGGCACTTCGAGACTCGACCAGGTCGCTGGTTCCTGTGCAGAAAGTGGAGGGCAGAGCTTATGGTGTCGGTACACTCCATTGAGATGCCGATCACCACCGCTACACACAGGGGCAGCCGTCGCTGTGAGCCTCGAAGGGGATTGATCTGCACCCTCCTTATGCCATGGCCAAGGGCATAAGAGCCGTGGTGATTCGGTTAACTAGGATTGGTTTGGGAACCTTCCCATGACTAGTGCAACCACTGGGAACAGATGGTAGAACGTTCTCGAGGCTGGGGACCACACTCCTTGGCCGTGCCTTATTCTGATTGGAACTACCCAAAACAAAATGCGCATTTGTTAATTGTCTATGGGTGAGAGAAACCCACATGTTTTCGATTCGAGTTGGCATGCCTATGAGCATGTTTGTTGTAAAGTCGTTTGGTCCTGGGTCGAATTTGGCAAAGTTATTCGGAAATAACAACCTCGTTTCTCAGTGAAATCTAGTTCCCTCGATGGCCGCAGGGTGCATATGGCGCTGCGTTCACCGTTCCTTCGCAAACGATATGTTTGTGCGTGTTTCCAGGCCCATTGGCCGAATGTCTGGGCTCTCACACCTTTCACCTCAGTGATGTCGGGGTGTCCGACGGGTTTATAAAGTCGGAAAGAGGTTCATGTTAAAAAGCGCGCTGTTGTTCAATGACTTTCCACGTCGGCTACGACAACGGCGCTCCCCAAAGGACGCTGTGTGTGTGTGTGTGTGTGTGTGTGTGTGTGTGTGTGTGTGTGTTTTATGAGTACCCTCGGCGTCCGCAGCGTGATGACGAGGGCGCGCAATGCGTCCTACGACTCGCTAAACCGTTTAAAAATGCTCAATAAAGGTTTTTTCCAGCTCTTTTCGCCCATTGTTTTTAAACGTTCTCGTCATGTGATTTTCTTTTTTACGCTTTACACGGCGGGAAACATTTGCAAATGTGCGCCGACGCGAACAGCGCTTCGTTACAGCGAGGTTGTCGGCCAATAGGCGCTCGCACGACGCGAATAAAGGTTTCTGAGCGTGAATAGAGGGTCTGTGGGTGTCTGTATTCGCAAACGTCGTGCCACGACGTCTAAGAACGTTTCAAGGCTCCGAATAAATAAATTTTCTCGTACCCATTACGCTTTAATCGCCAAGTTCACGTCTTCTGACTGCGTGTGTTGTGTTAACGAGGGCGTCAATCTCCACGTATTAGTGAAAGTCTGGGTGTTTTATTCGAGTCATAAGCTTTCTATCCCCTTTTTATTATAAAGAATAACTGTTGACGTGTATTTGCTAACTTTTTTTTTTATCCCTCTCTACTCTCTACATTTTAAAGTCATGTACAATCTACGCTTTGACACAGAAGGTTCCAACCATGGAAGATGTGTATTACAATCCTCTTCACCCAGCTGATTATGGTGGTATACAGGGTTTGCAAAAGAGCACACGTAATTCGCGTAAACAGACAGAGGAATGGTTGCAGGGTCAACCAACATATACCTTGCATAAACCGATACGTCACCATTATCCACGTAATAGAATGAGAGTGTATGGGGCATTCGAACAATTTCAAGTAGATCTGGTTGACCTGAGTAGTTTGGCAAAAGCAAATGATGGTTACAAATACTTACTGACTTGTATTATTGTGTTCTCACGCTACGCCTGGGTGGTTGCATTGAAAACGAAATCCGGTACGGAACTTCAAAAAGCGTTCGAAAAAATTTTTAAAGAAGGTGTGCCTTTAAAAGTACACAGTGAGAAAGGTAAAGAATTTCTTAACAAACACGTACAAACCTATTTCAGGTATGAAAACATTCATTTCTTCGCTTCAGAAAGCGATTTAAAGGCCGCAGTGGTTGAACGTTATAACCGTACTCTAAAGACTCGTATGGTTAAGTATTTCACACATGCAGCGTTACATTGATGTTTTACCTGATTTGGTACAGAGTTACAACATGCATGTGCATCGTAGCATAGGGATGGCCCCAGCAGATGTCAACGAATCCAACGAGACTGATGTGTGGTTAAAACTGCGTGCATATTATAATGCGGCTCCTCAAAGACCTCCTAAGCTAATAATGGGTGATCATGTTCGTATTTCTCGTGTTAAAAATACATTTGCAAAAGGTTATGAACAATCCTGGACAGAAGAGGTCTTTCAGGTGTCAAAAATCATTTTCAGAAGACCTGTTCTTTATAAAATTAAAGATTTTAAAGGCGACGAAGTTGCCGGCATCTTTTATGAAGAGGAATTGCAGAAGGTGAAAAAGCCTGAAATGTATGCAGTCGAAACAATTTTAAGATGGAGGAGGGGATGTGGGGGTATGTGAGAGGCTTACATAAAGTGGCGAAATTATCCTGCCAGCATGAACAGTTGGGTTAAGGCAACGGATCTTTTTAATATGTGACAAACAAAGTGCCAGTGCACTCGCTTGCAAGACACTGTAGCCGACACATCTGTCAGAATGTACGAAGAAAACGATTTTTTTGTCACGCTCCCATCCAACACGGTCGACGGCCAGGGTGTGAACACGCCTTCTCGATTCACCACTCGTTTGTCCAGGCCTATTCAATTGCGTGGTGAATGGGAGGTAGGATTGTCTGAAGTCCATTTTCCTTCACTGTTCTACAACATTATGGAAATAAACAATGGTTTTCGTATAGGTGTTTCGACGGGGGTGACCCAACAAAGAATCACACTCGATGTTCGTGACCCGCCCGACAGGGGAAACTCTCTTCACGAATACATGCACGCTGTGGAAGAGGGTCTGCAGATATGCATACCTGACATCTGCTACGACCCTGAAATTAGTCCGAATGTTACATTGCATCTACCGCCCTTCACATCCTTACGTTCTGTTACCCAAAATTTTGTTGAACAGTTTGATCTTTCAGAGAAGACATTGTTCGAGGGGCACAGTCGTTTCAAACCTAAACCTACGAACACTTTCGCGTGGGTGAAAGACTTGGTCATGGTTCTCAAGTACCCAAAGATGAAACCATCCTTCAAGCGCATTGCCCGAGTGAAATCACCTGATTTTCAACCATGGTCAGTTGCCGCCACCTATTTAAACGTTTACCTCAAATGCTTTGGTTTACACGTGGAATTAGTGGCCAATCAGCTTCGTTTTGCAGGTTCGACAGGGTGCGTTTTCCAATTCCCTGCTGAAGGAAATATAGGATTTTTACCGAATAGGTATCTTGATAAGAAATTGGCGCCCCAATTCACCATTCCTATTAACCTGTTGAGCAAGGGTCAGGTGACAATTGAGGCATTTGACCCTCCTTTCTTCCCACAACCGAAAGCTCTGCAGATTTCTCCTGGCTATTATGACACACGCGAAGAGCTTGTGGGTGCTCTGTCAAAAATGATTCCGTCAGATGAGAGACGGTTTTACACTTTCAAAGTGAAACCCAACAAGTGTTTACGTTTCCATTGCACGGAAAACCGATTTATCCACTTCAACAGTGGATTAGGTGTAACACTCGGTTTTAAGACACACGAAGTTGAAAAGGAACTACGTCAGGGTGATGGGTCGCAACCTATAGACCTCACGAGGGGAATATATGGGTTATATTTATATACGGACCTTATTCCTCATCAGTTTGTTGGCGACACGTTAGCCCTATTATTACGTATCATCCCGGTTTCGAATGCGCGTCGCGAGTCCATATTTCAGTATTATCCAGCCCCGGATTACTTACCTTTAATGAAAAAGTGCTTTCACACGATAGAAATTACAGTACACACAGATCATGGTGACCTTGTTTCTTTTTTATCTGGGAAGTCCGTCGTAAAATTACATTTCCGTAGGAAAAGTTCATAGAGGGCAGACGTTTCATCTCTCTCTCTCTGTGACACATACACACAAAAACTTGACTTTTGTCTACTCGTCTCAGAGAAGAAAATGCATGAACCCTATAACCCAGACAGTGAAGCAATTTTGCGCTATTATTTAAGTCAAAGGGGGCAAGGTGTGCCTGTTTTTCAAAGAGGAAATGGACTCGGTTCGTTTTTCTCGACGCTGTTTCGTTTTGTCACACCGTTACTGAAAACCATAGGAAAAGTGTTAGGACGTCACGCCTTAAAAGGTGGAGTCTCCATGTTAAACAACGTGATGCAGGGGCAGAATTTCAAGCAATCGCTAACCAACCGAATGCGGGAATCTGGTGGTAGCGCCCTTCAAGAGTGGGGTATGAGGGTTCAGAGAGGTGGTAAAAAGCGTGGAACTGCAGGCGTCCTCCATTCTAAACGAAAACGTCCGAGGATCAACACTCTTGAAGAGTTCCTGTTGAAAAAAAGTAAAGGAGAAAAGCTTTCGAAAAAAAAAAAAAAAACCTAGAAGGAAAAAAAACTTAAACATTCGTCCTCTTGACTCTGTCTTTGTTTAAAATGGCGACTATGATACACAAAATGAGTATGGAATGTCTCAGCTCTGATTTGGATCTCTTTTCGATTCCTCATACAAGTGGACAACAAGAGAAACGTGACATGTCAGTTACCAACCAGCCTCTGTCATCACACAAGATGGCCCATTGGAGTTTTACGTACCAGGGCTTGCTGATTATTTCGTTGATTTAAGCCAGACAACACTGAGTTTGACTGTGAAAATCGCAAAAATCGGGGAAGAAGGATTACCCGCCGGTGATATTACAGGTCCCGTGAACATTTTCTTACATGCTCTATTCTCTCAAGTCGACTGTTCTCTCGGCAACACCGTTGTGAGCCACAGCAATAGCTTGTATCCTTACCATGTATACTTTGAGACACTTTTGAATTACGGACAGATGGCTAAGTTGACCCAACTCACGACTTCTGGTTTTTCCAAAGACACGAGTGGTAAGATGGAGACCATCGGTGACGAAAACAGTGGATTCAAGTTATGCACGGCGTCGGCTCTGAATGGTGTTTATCATCTAGAAGGACCTTTGCATCTCGATGTTTTCAACCAAACTCGGTTGCTATTGAACTCTGTCGATTTACGTTTAAGATTATACCGCAGTAAAACACCCTTTGTTCTCATGTCGGCTGTTGAGGAACCCCATTACCAAATAAATATAGTGCGCGCCTCATTGAACGTTGAGCGCGTGAAAGTTAATGCAGCAACTCTGTTAGCACATGCCAAGACACTCCAAACAACCAATGCATTTTACCCTGTCAACCGAGTGGAAATGCGCTCATCAAACATCCCCATCGGTGCTAGGAATCATGCGATTCAAAATTTCATCACAGGTCAGATTCCAACGCGTTTGATTTTTGCTTTGGTCGAGAGTAAAGCCCAAAACGGTGCCTATAAGTTGAACCCATTCAACCTTCAGCATTTCAATTTATCCTATTTCTCACTGGCATTAGACATGCAATCCATCCCTGCTGCACAACCTTTCACGCCCGATTTTAATAGTGGTGATTACCTACGCGAATTCGTTCACACACTCAAAGCCTTAGGTTTGTGGAGAGATAACCGAGACGTGGACTTGACTTTGGCTGACTACGCTGGTGGATACACATTTCTTGCCTTTGATCTGTCTGGAGACCGTAATTACTACACGGACCGATATAACGTCCTACGAAACGGGACAATCCGCGTCGAATTACAATTCTCTCAACCCCTGCCTACGTCTGTGAATCTCATTGCCTATTGTCAGTTTCAAGAATCTCCTGGAAATCAATAAAGACAGAGCTGTAAGTTTCGACTTTACGAATTAAAAATACGTGTACTCATGGACACTCAAGAATTGTGGCGCGCCCTCGAAGCAGATCATTACACGACACTCTTGGCAAGAGGTGTTTACCCATCTGACCTGCTTGCAACCCTCAAACCCATTTACCCAGCTTTACTGATCGCCAATACCGATGACTCCAAACACCCCAGTACACATTGGATTGCTTTCTACTTACCTTCTGGAAAGCAAGCTTACACCTTTGATTCGGCTGTGTACCACCAAAGCAATTTCACACGTTTATGCTGAAAAACGCTGAAAAATGGACGTTCAACAACCACCCTGTGCAGAGTCCTCTCAGCGATACCTGTGGCCATCACTGTTTACATTACCTGAAACTTGCTGCTCGTGGGTTTTCCATGGATGCCATCGTACGTGAAACTTATACAGATGATTAACTCTGGAATGACCTACTCGTCAAATGTGAATATCTTTATGATGAACTGAACAACGAATAAGAGAATATGACCCCCTGTAGGTGGAATCAATGTTGTCGCCCTCTAAAAACTGTATATTTTTATATTTATGTCTTGTTACTTTATAATTTTTCTTCCTGTATGTTATGCAACTCTGTAAAACTTTCGTGTATTTTGTAATAAAGAAATGAAGGAATATGTAATGAATTGTGTGTGTGTTATTTCATTTTAACTTTAAAAATTTTTCAAAAAAAAAAACAAAAAAACATTTATTTATTTATTTATTTTTGTATCCGAGAAAAAATTTTTTTCCTGTATGCAAGAAATTTTTTTTTTGTAAGTGAGAAAAAAATTTATTTATTTATTTTTGTATGCGAGAAAAAAAAATAAATAAACTGTAAGAATATTTTCGCCAATGAAAATAAAAGTAGGGTTTTTTAAAAAGACTTGCCATTCACTGATGTTCAACGTGTAGAACACAACCTCAAAAGCGTTCTCTCGGAGTGAACAATTCTAATTCTGTAAACCTATAGACATGGAGTTAATAACTAACATTAAATTTCGACAGTGCTTCTCAGGATTAGTTGCCGGTGCTTCAGGAAGTGGTAAGAGTACATTGATTGCTGGGTTGCTCAAGTTTCAAAACGAGCTGATCGACCCTCCTCCGTCGCAGATTATTTACTGTTTTGGTGCAGTTGTGTCTAGTGTTGTAAAGGACTTAAACCTACCCAACATTTCGTTTCATCCCGGGGTATCTGACGAAAAAATGATACATGAACGCATTCCGGCACAGGCACTCTTAATTTTAGATGATCTTATGCATGAAGTGAAAAACTCTGAGTTGATCGAAAAAGTGTTCACACGTTACAGCCACCACTTTAATTTTTCTGTACTTTTAATCACACAGAATCTGTTTGCTCAGGCAAAGAGTATAAGGACTATAAGTTTGAATTCAAAATACATATTTTTGTTGAAATCTCCGAGAGACGTGACTCAAATCCGAACGCTTGCAGCACAGACAGGATATGGAAATCTACTTACACAAGCCTACAAGGATGCAACAGCTGATCCTCACAGTTATTTACTGCTGGATTTAACACAAGCATGTCCCGACATCATACGCCTGCGTAGTAAAATCCTTCCGCCTGAATGGCCCATCGTAGTTTATGCAGATAAAAGGAGAGTTTAAACAAGGTCGCGCCTCATTTGCGCCCGTGCGTGCGTACATGTTACTATAACCCCTTTGGTGTTAAAGCATAAACATTTTCTCGGATCTTTGCACGAAGCCTCACCGAAAAAGCGTAAAATCTTGATACAACACGCAAGTTTAAATCAGGTGAAAGCCCTCTGCGAAGCTTGCTACAATATTTTACACCACAATATCAAGGGGACACCTAAAATAAGACACCACCTAAGGGAAATAAAAGGATTGGCGCATAAAAACATTCCACTTCGTGTTAAAAAGTCTTTCCTCGTTCAGAGAGGCAACGGATTTTTATTACCTTTACTGCTCGGCACTATCGCAGGTCCCGTCTTGAACAAGTAGATCAGTTAATACGATGCAAAAATACATATTGCTTCCTGCCCATGAATACAATAGACTTATGAACATACAAGTTTACAATCATCAAAACATTCTTCATACGGAACCTAAAAACAATAAAGATGACGAAGACCCAACAAAAAGGCGTGAAAGAGAACTGGATAAACACATGCAATATGTGTTAAATACACCATATCTACATACACATCAAAAAATGGAATCGTATTTAGACACACTACAGAAATACCTAAATACAAAGAGAATAGTAACCGGTGTATCATCAGTTGCAGCAGCAGCTGAGCCAATGCCAACTCTACCAACACCACAGATGTCTGTACAAACAATGCCTTCATTGAATAAACAGGGAAACTCAACACCTTCTTTTGAACCATCGTTACCCGTGACTGTTGAAACATTACCTGAAGAAGGTGAACAGTTGTCGGAGGGAGCAACTGCCTCCACGACCTTGGAAAACGAGGGAAAGAAAAGACGTATCCAGGGTGCAATGCCAAAACTTTCACCTGAAATCGGGAGAGAGCGACTTCTACGACATCTCCAAAGACGACCCGACCTCATACGATGGACGCAATGCGGAACCGGAATGTTCTCCGGCTGAATTGTTCCAGGTTCACGGATTACAACGTTAGTCGATGATGTACTGATGTCTAACCCTGAAGTACAAAAGAAATGTCCTCATGGGCGTAGAGAATTTGCACACGTCTTACAACAACTCAAAGTTCCAGACGACTTGATCAAAAACCCTTTATATAAAGAGGGCTTGTTACCACCATCTCCTGACTATTCTTCTCCCGTGCGCACCCGTAGTCAAAGTCAGCTTTCGTTATTAGATATACCATGGGTTGTTTTAAAATAATTGTATACCCGTACTTACCTATAATATCAAATTGTGTGAACTATTTTAAAAGGAAAGTAAATTTCTTTCTTTTTGAAGTTATAAAAACGTCGTCTCTGTTCTTTATTTATGAAAACTTAACTACACACACACACACACACACACAAACACACACACACATACACACACACAAACACACACACACACACAGCACACACACTATTCATGAAAAGCAATGTCATAGAGGTATTTTCTCAGTCTTTCTCTCAGAAGAGCAAGAGTAAACACCTTTAACACGCCGTCCTGTCAAGCTGTCTAATCTACGAAACAAAGAATCAAACACACGGGTCAACTCATTATTACTGACAAACTCAGAGGTTGTATTCTCTTTCCTAACTTTAAAGATTACAGAAAAAAAAACAACAAAAAAAAACTGAATTTTATTTTTTAGTCGAACCAATGGAATTCAAGAAACTTATTGGAGGAGGAAGCGTATTCACACGTTCATTTTGCGGCTGTGTATTAACCCTATTCATTATTCTACACTGTTTTTTCGGTTATAACGAGCTTCTAAAAATATTTTTAATGAAATTATCGACACCAGTTTGTATCATCAAACAAATAAAACATACCATTTGATTATGTGAAACTTAAATTGTCTCTGTTATTTTAAAGAGTAAACACAACGCATTTATTGAAAAGTAACATATTTTATTAAAGACACTTCATTACAGATTGAAAGTATAATCTTGTATTTTAAGAACATTAACAGCTTAAAAAGTAAAATATTGACAAGTGTTCACATTGCAGTATTGTTTAACAGACATCGTTCCAAACATGATGCCAATTTTTTGGCTGTGAGTAAAACATCGTAAATCTCCGTTTCAAGATTTCCTGGAAAATATTATTCGTACAATCGAGTAAACGCTGGTAATGAAGAGGCCACAAGGGGAGCTAGATCGCTGACATTAATACCTAAAACACTGCTTAAATCTCTACACCTGAGGGCCCCATAAGCATAAAAACGGGTAAAGCATCTTTTTAAAGCATTTACAATCACAGGAATCTCGCTGTAACTATGCTGCCCATTAAAAAATGGAATACCGCACTGAGTTGTGTAGTTGTCAGCTTTCAAAACTTCTATATCTTCTTTTGAAAGAATTAAATCGGGTGGAGGAAGAAAAACATAACTTCCTGCAACACGTCGTCGGCGTGTACGAAGTATCCACGATTGCCTGTTCCTTATTGATTCGTCGACTAAAGCATAACCTAATGATTTAAGGATAAATCGGCCATCTTCACATTCGAAACCGGTAAAATCGAAAACACAGATGAATGCTAGGAGAAAAAAAAAGAATCAAACATAAATATAAAATGCTGGACGAAATTATTAGGAACACTGCTTACTGTTACTTCCACTCGACATGTTGTATTGAAATGTGCACCCTTCAAATGCGAAGACAACTCTTGACATGCAGGGAGATGACAAGTATTCATCTGACAGCAAAAAGTCCTTCAGGCGAATTAGATTAGAATATTAAAAAGTATTGGCTGACACGAACAGGCCCTATCATACGACCGTAACCATTAACCGTAAAGGGATAGAAAGCTTACGAATCGAATAAAACACCCAGACTTTCACTAATACACGCGGAGATCGATGCCCTCGTTAGCACAGCACACGCAATCAGAAGACGTGAACTTGGCGATTAAAGCGTAATGGGTACGAAAAAATTTATTTATTCGGAGCATTGAAACGTTCTTAGACGTCGTGGCACGACGTTTGCGAATACAGACACCCACAGACCCTCTATTCACGCTCAGAAACCTTTATTGGCATCGTGCGAGCGCCTAATGGCCGACAACTTTGCTGTAACGAAGCGCTGTTCGCGTCGGCGCACATTTGCAAATGTTTCCCGCCGTGTAAAGCGTATAAAAGAAAATCACACAACGAGAACGTTTAAAAACAACATGTGGACCGCATTGGATGCGCGACAACGGGCGAAAAGAGCTGGAAAAAACCTTTATTGAGCGATTTTTAACGGTTTAGCGATTCGTAGGACGAATAGCGCGCCCTCATGATCACGCTGCGGACGCCGAGGGTACTAATAAAACACACACACAGCGTCCTTTGGGGAGCGCCGTTGTCGAAGCCGACGTGGAAAGTCATTGAACGGCGGCGCTTTTTTAACATGAACCTCTTTCCGACTTTATAAACCTGTCAGCCATCCCGACATCACTAAGGTGAACGGTGTGAGAGACCAGACATTCGGCCAATGGGCCTGGAAACACGCACACACATATCGTTTGCGAAGGAACGGTGAACGCAGCGCCATATGCACCCTGCGGCCATCGAGGGAACTAGATTTCACTGAGAAACGAGGTTGTTTTTTCCGAATAACTTTGCCAAATTCGACCCCAGGACCAAACGACTTTACAACAAACATGCTCATAGGCATGCCAACTCGAATCGAAAACGTGTGGGTTTCTCTCACCCATAGACAATTAACAAATGCGCATTTTGTTTTGGGTGGTTCCAATCAGAATAAGGCACGGCCGCGGAGTGGGGTCCCCAGCCGCGAGATCGTTCAACCATCTGTGCCCAGTGGTTGCACTAGTTAGGGGAAGGTTTCCAAACTAGGTTTGCACTAGTTAACCGAATCACCACGGCTCTTATGCCCTTGGCCACGGCATAAGGAGGGTGCAGATCAATCCCCTTCGAGGCTCACAGCGACGGCTGCCCCTGTGTGTAGCGGTGGTGCTCGGCATCTCAATGGAATGTACCGTCACCGTAAGCTCTGCCCTCCACTTTCTGCACAGGAACCAGTGCCCTGGTCGAGTCTCGAAGTGCCCCAGCTGCCTCAACCGCCCGCCCGCCTGCATACGAGTGGGTGGACTGGAACCTCTGCACTGTCACCATAAGAGCACTCTGGCAACAGTACAGGTGGTTCAGGACCGCTGACACCAAGCACAGGGTGGGAGAGAGAGGCAGCGTACCCCCAAAACACCACCTCTTCTCCTTCTTTCTCTTTCCTCTCTTTCCGCTAACCTCTTCTTTTTCTCTCTCTCTCCATCTTTTTCTTTCCTTCTCTCTCTTTCTGTTTTCCGTTTCTTCTTCTTTCTCTTTCTCCTTTTTCTTATCTTTTTATCTTTCTTATCTTTTTATCTTTATTGAATAAAGCATAATTATTATTCATAAAAAATAGGATTCAAAATATGAAGAAAAACAGAAATGGCCGCCGTTTCTCAAAATGGCCTGCTGGTCTACTCTTATCTTCTCATCAAAAATGGCCGCTCCGTTGCCATGGCAACCAAAATGGCAGTCCGCTGGGCTTATCTTATCTTTTGATCTTATCTCTGCTAATAAAAAAGGGTGACATGAGGCTGGTTTGTATACCACCGCCTGAGGCGAGGGCGTGGCCGGAAGTGGTATATAAACTGGCCTCATGCAACCGGGAGTGGTGATGGGCGTGGCCGGAAGTGGTATATAAAGGGCTGCCTATACTACTCTCGCGCAAAAGCTCTTGAGCTACATGATGCTGAACTATGAGGTTCTGATTAACGTTTTCCCACAATAACTGATTCGATGACAAGGTGAACCTACCTAAATTGTTTAAACAAACTCATCGACATTCGTGTCTCTCCAAATGATTACATCCCGAGTCGGTTCTAGCTCGCGGATTTCCCTCAAAAAGGTCTCCTTGGCAGGAATTGCTCGGAGACCAATATGGTCTTCACTTCATTCAATACCCGGTTCTGTAGCAAATTGGCAGGACAACGATGCTGAAACAATACAGCGGTTAACATAATTAATTCATTAGGATCCATCTTTACATACAATAACAAAATCACTTGAACGAGAAAAAAAGAGGAAAAATATATTATTCAACAAATCATTAACCCACTAAGCATACAAAATTCTAAGGCTTTAATATACCAAAACCCACATAAGCTAATGAACGCAAACAAAAACACACAGATAAGATT
Organism: Rhysida immarginata; assembly: GCA_023313115.1. Classification (NCBI taxonomy): domain Eukaryota; kingdom Metazoa; phylum Arthropoda; class Chilopoda; order Scolopendromorpha; family Scolopendridae; genus Rhysida; species Rhysida immarginata. Next base: position 1,127,205 of record JAHWFO010105497.1, read on the forward strand.
TAGTTAACAGCAAAAATTAAATAAAAAAAAAGAACCAAAAATACGTTTTAGCCCTTATGGCTGAAGAAAGATTTTATTGAATACAGAAGAAAATAAACAAGTAAAATAAGGTAAATCAAACTTTTGCAAAAGTTAAACAAAGTACAAGGCTTCTAAAAGTGCGGAACTGACAAAGGTATCTCTCTTCTTCTTGAATTCTTTAGTTAGGCAGCTTGTCAGATGATGAGTTCTCACAGACTTCAAAATTTGACACACCTAATACATTGCTGAACAATTGCCTTAACGAAAAAAAAAAACTGTAAAGCGGGTCACGGGTAATGTAAAAAAAAAAGATGAGTACAAAAAACATAAAAAAAATTCTTAAACTAAGAGCAATACAAACTACAAAATCTCCCAAAAATACAAAAGATTAATCACTAACTCTACTACAGAGAGTTAATCACGCAAACTATGGTTTCAGATGAAGACCGTAGTTGAGACAAACCACTATTAAATCAGGAATAAAGGGTTCAAAAAATCTCTCAATGTACTTACTGTCAAACTCAACAGCGTCAAGCTCTGGGGAAACTTACTACCGAGTATCCATCCGAAAACGTGGTTCGACTATACATAAATTCAACGGGAGTGGTACATAATCTCAATGGTTTCATTACCTGCTTCGCAAATAAAGAAAGACAAAATAATTGTAAGGAGAATTCTATTGGTACTATCACAACTTATACATAAATACATAACTATACAACAAAACCTAAAGCATAAAATAAACTAGAACTCGTCAATACGCACAAATTTGCAAATCAACCAATACACCTAACCGTAAGGCCTTACGCTGAAACATACTACTCAGTTTTTTGCCGAAAACGTAATGCTAGCTATCTCCTTGTTTTCTATGGGTCGTGCAGATCATTCACGAACGCAACTGATGATTTCTCTAAACTTGCCATGCCCATGAAGTTGAGATGAGAAGTGAAGTTCTACGAATCCTTCGATGCTTTTATTCGAAGCCATGAGTGGAACGCAAAAAATACTTCTAGAAAGTGTTGTGTATACCTTTTTAAGAGAGAGGCCTATCGTAACCATAAATTGGAATGACATTACATTACATTAGTCACAATAACTTTCAATGAATGTTCAGTCTTAGTCAGAGTGTGATTATTAGCGGTTGCTAGCACCCATTGCACATCGCAGCAACTCTCCTTATATAACAACGTGACATAAGTTCCATGACTGCTGGATGTGGGCTGGTCAGGGGGAGAGGTCGTTCCTAGTTCTCGTCGCCGGCAGAAGTGAGTATACTTAGCTTTTTTCCTTACCGTTTCACTTCGATAAACAATCGTCTCGGATAGTCAAATCGCGTGCCATGCGCCACGCACTAACATGAAAGCTTCAACAATAACGTGCCTTAAGACATCAATTACCATGGATCATTGTCAAAAGGTTAAAAATATGAGAAGAACAAAACATATGCTCGTGGCATGGGACAAAGGCCTTGAAAATAAATAATAATACAAAAAAACAAAAATAAGGCTTAAAGTAAAATAAGCAAGTAAATTAAAAAAAAATGAATTAAAAACACAATAAAAAAACGAGAGTGACATAGTAACACAGATGTAAAAAACTAAAAAAAAAACTGATGCAAACATAAACAATACCAAAAAATTACAAAAGAAAAAACAAAAATAGCTTTGAATAATTCTCTTCTTCTAGAGATGGATCCATTAAAACCCATAAATACGGTATACTTAAATCATACTATCACCCGTACTATCCATCCGATAAATTAACATTTTAAAATACCATTAATGACGATTACCACACGGCAACTAATGGGGAAAAAATCCCGAACGTTACACCCCTTGGGTGTATGCAAGTCGGCCCTACAGCTACTAATCCCTCAAAGGGAGACTAGTCAGGGGTTCTGGGCGTGACCGCTCGAGGGAATAAAGACTTAATTAAACTAAATTTACACAACCTTCAATTTATTTGCATTTACTTACATAGCAAGATAAAAGGACTGCATTCTAGTTCGGCAATGCCGCTACATTAATCGCGGGCTTTCAAACAGAGGGGGCCGCCATGTAAATACTAATTAGCTTACGATTAACGTTAGTGACACAAACTGCTGGTCTCACTGACAGTAACTTCGGCAATAATCACATGCACCTAAGCGCGATGGAACTTCCGCTGTTTTATTAACTTAGAAGGCACCAAAATTTATACTCTGGCCAGGCAGAATGAACTCTGCTACACGAGAGATACAGCAAAGCTGCGACAGTTTTCTGTTCCAACAGTGCAGAAAAAATATGAGCTTCTTAATGCCTCTAATAGGGACCTCCACATCAACGAGGCAAAAGTAAATGAAAAGAATAACTCACCAATTGCAGGGGACTTTGTTCTCAAATCAGATTCCACTAGGATGTCTTCTCTGTGCAGCTCCCCATCAGCACAATTCAGCTGTGCCACTATCTCATCCTTCAATGCTTAATTCATTCGCACAGCCACAACGTTAGCACACAGGAGCGATAAGAAATCTGGCATGCAGTTTTGCTTCCCAGCCAGGTGCTCATACTCGAGATGGAATTCCTCCAACTGCAATACCCAATATAATATTCTTTGGTTGGAATCCTTGATCCATTGTATGAACACCAAATGCTTGTGTTTGATGACCACCATAGTAGGAAAACCCTGAATAATATGTTGGTACTACTTGGTTGCACACACAATTGCCGACGCCTTTAGGTCATATTTTGCCTTTAATTTTGTTGTGGTGGAAGATTTTATTTATTTATTTTATTTTATTTTATAAAACTATATTTTCTTGCATGCTCTGACACTGACTGGGAAAATTGTTTGGGCACTCAGATCAATTTCTGGATATACATTCATGCTGTCTGGAGGACCTATAGCTTGGATGTCTAAACAGCAGTCCTCTGTAGCTCTCAGTTCTACAGATGCCAAATATACAGGGTGGACCAAAAATGTTGCCACTGAAAATTTTTAAGTCCAATGGAAATGGTCCACAAAGGGGTGAGGGATTCTAGAAGGAAGAGATATTCAATAAAAGAGACAATGATCTAAAAAGTGTACAATTTGTGTATTATTTAAGATTCTGTTCACCTCGTCTATAAATCTACTCATTCACCTCGCTCCCCCTCTTCTTGTCATATCGATGTCTTTGACATTGTGCAGTTCTAATGAATTCGGGTCAGGTGGATAGGGTAGGGCAGTTTGGATGCTCCAGGAATAGAAGGCTTCATCCCTCTCACGACAATTTCAGACCTTGGATGACAGGCTTATTGCCTTTGGCATCTTACTCAGAACCTTCTAGATTTCTAGCAGGTGGCCTTGTGCCTACTTGGCACCTGAGACAAAGAAACCAGATACGAGGGGGGGGGGCATTCTGTTTGACTGTCCATTTGACCTCTCGGATTGCCTGCTTCTGACGTCTCTCATTGATCGTTGATTGGTCCGTGGTTCTTATGCCATTTCAGACAAGGAAACCTCGATTTTCTCGATCTGGGAGAGTTCTCTTGGCTTTGGCAACATCATGAGGCTCCAGCAGCCCTCTTCTAATTCTTGCCCTCTATGTAGGTTAGTACCGAGCATAAGTGGTTTGCTGGATCTGCTTTATCTGGCTGGCTGCAGAAATCATTGCTTCCGACACCCAGCCATGGGCTACCTGCGTGGAGGGAACCCCATTATTTCTTTAGTTGATTCTTTTATTCTTTAATTATGGTGCTTGAAGTTATTTCTTAGTTTTGCTAAAGATCGAGGGTTCTTTAACGTTAAATTTTATCATGGCGACCCCATGTTGACAATGCCCTACGTCCCATAGTTTATCAGTTAGTTTCATCCCTCGCCATCTGAGAGATAACCGGCTAGATCGACCAGAGAGTCTTCCCGAGAGATAGACGACCATGCCTGAGAGATGTCCTGCCACGCCCGAAACAAGTGTAGCTGTCCTGTCTCGAGTCTGTGAGTTATAAATTATCAGTTCCCTGGCCATTCAAAGGGTTCCCTGGCCATCTTACAATTCAAAATAATTAATCAAGTGATGCCTTCTTTTCAGTGTGGGTTGCTGGGATTGGAACGGACTGAGCTGAGCAGGGTAACCCAACAAACGAAAGCTACTCATTTTTATCATCGAGCTACTCGTATCTATCTGAAGGAAGAAATAAGTAAAACATGCTATAAGAGATATCAGCTTATGGCCCAGGTAAACAAGAACATCAATAAACTTTTAGATAACAGAAACATGGGCGAGAAAAGTTTAAGCAAGATAATAATATAAACTAAGTGCACCGCTTACTGCAGCCAGCGAAGGCAAGCACAATGGTGAAGAGCCGTCTCAAAGTAGATTCTGGGTTTCTCATCTTAAAGATGCTAATGCGATGAACGTAGTGCCTTTCTCAGCTTGCAGGTGCTTGGTGTTTGATATAGTGGCTGGAGTCATGATCTTTGCTTTACAAGAATCTCCATCCTCAACTGACTTGGAAGACCGTACTGAAACACCTCTGTACCTCGTGTTTGAATCGCTCCTAGACTTTGTCCATTATTGGCTGTGATGTTTCTATAAACGCAGGATGGAATGGGTGAGATCAAATGTTTTCATTTGGTCTTAGATGTATGTTTCTTATACGTGGAATCTTGATTAAAAATGCACAAGATTTAGTAAATTTATTTTCTAAATCCTGCCTGGAAATATCTCTTGAACAGCACGTACAGCGATGAGATGGGTCTGCTTTTTCAATTGATATGTTCCCCATATGTATATTATGACCCTTGGAGCCAGAGAAATTTCTCATGGAGAGCTGCCCACTGGATAGGCTGCCACAATCAGAATCATTAACACTCAAACACTTGTCGTCCTTAATCAATGGTGAAGATCGCTTTCGGAAATCCCTTTGCTTTCCATCCGTGTTCCTCATTAACTTTTGCAGTTATTGACTTTGCCTTTGTGGATGCACCTCTCAAACCAATTTGCATTTTCATAATCCGAGAACTTTTTACCTAGTTCTCTCTTAGCCATGTTTTTATATTCGTTCCTAATTGCTTTATTATGCATGAATGGGAGATCACCTCCTTTCTTGTGATATTGGATTTCTCCAATATCTTTCAGAGGTAACAGGTTCGCCCCTTGCTAGCTCCTTTGTTTGGCTTGTCTCCTTGCCAGCTCACACATTTGCATCATGTCATCAGTTTGGTTTATGCCAGCTAATTACATCTGTTGATATGACACTGAAAGTTATCCAGGTGTCTGAAACATATACAACAAGAGCTTAATCAGGTGTGTACAGCAGGAAATTTTATGATTGCTGAAAATCAATTTCAGCTATTATTTAACTTTTTGCGGTTGTTCTGTTTACCTACACCTGGAGTTATCTCGGGCAATGCCAGGTGCCTCTGCTAGTTTCTAATAAAATAAATCGGAACATTTTTCAGTTTTGAAAATCTTTAAGGGGAGGGAGTCGAGCCAAAGCCACGCAGATAAGACGGCCTAGATAATTCGAGCATGATGGGAATGGTCATTTGTTCACAGGAGGGAAGTTTGTTGCAGACGATCCAGGCACTACTTGATCTTTATTCTGAGCTTACATTTGGATCCAGGTTATTTTACCATTCTGCATGGACCATTTAAAAATATAATTCTTTCACAACATAATATAAAAGAAGCAAGGATTGCTAACATATTCTTGAAGCAGGCATACAAATTTATTTTTTTCTGTTCATCTATTCACTAAGACGTTTCTAAGAGATCCTTCATGTTGAGATCATGTTCATGCGAAATCGACGCCTGAATTTGACGAAAATTATTTGCATTAAATGAATTGTTCATTCTAAAAGTTTAAATAACATTTAGAAGATTCTGAATAAAAGAATTTACGGTTGCATTCCCTTAAACATTGTGTAGTTAAAACTGAATAAATATCGAAGCATAAGTCCATTGAAATAGGCCTAACTATAAATAGATTGAACGATTTATCTGTCGTATGCATATTACTAACATTTATCAATAAAACAAATTTTCACACATAAAGATTAATAAGCCAAATTTGGAGTTAGCGTGTATTAGTTTGTATTTTTTCAAGCATTAAACTCTAGATCAGGATGCTCTCATAAACGATACATTGGTCTAATACTTTAACAAGAACTTAAAACAATTAAAAATCAAACATTTATTTATTAAATATAAAAATTTAAATATTATTGAAAACCTACAATATTTTAAGGACAATAGAAAAGACAATATTTTTAAAACTACAAAAAACTTACACTATTTTTAACAATAAATAACTGAAAAATGTCTATCCATATTTTCCTTTAGTTTGCTAATGACCTCTTTTTTCTCCTTGTATTGTTTTTCCGCTGACCTCTTTCCATGCTTTTGTGACATGATCAGCTCATGTTGTCCAGGGCTTGTTATTTAGGAGGCCCTGGTCGAGCACAGCATTATCTCTGGATCAGGAAGTAAGTTGCTTGTGCATTACAAGAGAGATGAGGGGGGGGGGGTTAAAATTGAGCCAATTTTGCGTTACGTAATTTATGAAAACTACACCGTAATATTTAGTGAATTTTTTCGAGTAATAAGCTCAGACCGTTTTGTTCAAATTTGTACCGAAGTTCTGTTCATTAAAGGTATAGTTTTCGAAGTGTTACTTTGTTCCATTCTCTTTAGTGTGCTTTGCAGGCGAATTTAGAGCCAATACGAGAATATTGCTAGCCCAATATGGTATCCTTTTGCCATATGCATATAGCTAATCTAGTTTGTTAAGTTGTTTATTCCAAATTGTTTTTTCACAGAAATAAAAAGTAGCTTTAAATTGAAAATTTCAAGATATACAGCGTTATTCACAAATCACTCGGGATATCCAAACGCCATTATGCAAAAACCAAAGCACTGGGAACAAATGCAGAATGGATACAAAAATGAGCCCCACTTGTATTTTTGTAACCGAAGCAGATATTTTCATGAAACCAATGAATAGAAAGTTGTGGATGACCTATCCCATGGCGCACTTTTCAATACCTCAAATATGCAAATTAGGACACATTCAAACCTATCTTAAAAACCATAACAGATACACGAAAAATTGCAATTGAAGACTTCTTCAGCATGGAATTGCAACAAAAAAAAATTTCTAAAATCCGATGAACGGATCACCATTTCAGGAACACTCTAGCGTAATATCCTGGAATTGTTCTGTGTTTTGTATACTGACAGATGCCATTTATGTTCTTTTTCTCATGAAAGTGAATGTTTTTATGGTAAATTTGGTAATTTCTTAATTTGCATGTTTAACATTTATATGTCATTGTGAAGTGCATAGAGACGAAGCCGACGCGATATAATCAAGCCGTGGCACTGATTTTGTGACATCATGCAAACAGATGGATTTTGTGACGTCTTGCAAAAATAAATTTAAGAACAAAATAAGGATATTTAAAATTTAAAGTAAAATGATTTATTAAAAAAGTAAATGACCCATGTTTGGCATTAATGTATTTCATTCTACTGTATTTACTGAGTTATCTAAAATACAAAATTCATATTTACAATACGTCAGGAAAACCAATGAGATTTCAACAATCCCAATGTGACGTAGTGCCATGGCTTTGTATAGATCGCGTCGGCTTCGATAGAGAGGTAGCAAAATTGTGTGATTGTTGGTAGCAAAATATGCTACTGTACTCTAGACAAACCAACAGAACTCCCGTGTTTGATAAACTGTATGTCTCAGGAAGAAAGGTCTATATTTCGTGCGGGTACAGAATGAATTATCACTGAGAAAGTATATAGAGTCGAACCTCGCTATAAAGATATCTTTGGGACTGGAAAAAATATTATAAGCGCAGTATCCTTTTACTACAAAGCGTTTAGAATAATTTTACCCATATAAGCGGAATTCAACGTAAGTTTAAGCACAGAAAGTTTAATTGCAGATTATCCCTTTATCCGGTATCCTTTTAAAAGCGGGATTTTATCCTGTTAAAATGCATTGAAATCAACTATAGAAAAAAAGCGGAATTATCCTTATGTCACATATCCAGTTGAAGAATGTCTAAAGAGTATGTGAAGTAAGGGAATAGGATACGTTATATTGAATTTGCAAGAAACTTTTTTTTTTTAAATAAACAATTTCTTAGAAATGCACTGTTCATTATAGGTTGATTTAAATGCCAAATCTATCCGCCAGATGACATCCCCTATGGTTTATGAATTTTGTTTTAGTTTATTTACAAAAGTTTAGTGAAGATGAAAGCTAAAGACTTGATAGAAAAGCTTCAGTTAATAGGAGCGAAAACTGACGGAAATAAACAAGTATTGAATAACAGTGTGCAAATTATATAATGAATTACGATTTAAAAAGTGACGATGCTAAATATTGGGCTAGGCTACGACATCTCATTTAACCTCACTGAATTTTTCGATCTGTTGGAAATCCATGAAACTTGAGATATTGTTTTTAACATTGTTGTTCGAACGCTGTGGAACTGAACAATTTACATACAGTATTCTTAACATTGCCGAGATTTTCTACTCATTTCAACCATAGCGTCATAGCCTCAGATACATAAAGCGTAGGCGCCGCCATCTATACTTAAATCAACCTATTATAATACAAGTTGTCCCAGCTTCCGTATTCGAAGCGCAAACAATGCTGTATAGGCTAGTTGCTTAGGGGGAAAAAACGATCGTTGCTTACTCGTGATGATTGTTAACAACATTTAGATGAGGCACAATTGGCCTTTCATTATAATCAACGAGGCAAGAATACGCAAATTATGCCTCCTATAGTTATTCATTGTAGTTTTCAAAGCGTGAATTTTGATCGATTTCGACGGTAATCTTTATTTAAAGAAAATTTATTTATAATAGCCGTTTAAAAATCAGTACAAAAAATACTTTAAAAGACATGAGTCGCCCTGCCTCTTTTAACCACGTAAAACTTCATTCTCTAACGCTAAATTTCGAAGAACATTTTGAAAGGAATAAGGAACTTCATTCTCTAACACATCTATATAACAAACCTCTTATTAGGCTAAAAACTATTTGAAAAAGGTTATGTTCATCTAATCGTTCAAAGAGATGAGCTTTTTTTAGTAAGTTTATTCCAAAATTACAGATGTTTTATTTTGATTACTTTCCTCTCGTTTTATATGCTGCTAATTAAAAAAAATAAAAATAAAGAAAAAGATTTTGTTATATAGTTATTTATTTTTTTTCAAGTAAACAATAACAAGTGCTTTATCTTATGGCTTTTCCGTAGTATTCTGCCGGCTGGGTGGCTGAGAGGGCTAGGGGGTAGGCTTTCTAGTTCTCGAGTCCGCCTGGTCGTGGGTTCGAATCTCTCCGTGGGCATGGATGTTTGTATTTGTCCCGGGTTGCGTACAGATATAACTTTTGTAAAAGGCGCAAGTATCGATGCCAAAATTTCTAATAAACCAAACCGTAGTATTCTCTTTAATTAAAGGAAGCTGGCTGTTAGCAATGATACAACTTAAGTATATTATTGAATCTATGTGAGGTTGTAGTTCTATGGGAATGTGATTGAGGATGTGATATAATTTAATCCTCTGAATGGCTCGTTCAACATGTATTTTTACTGATGCTATAATGTAAGTTTGTTCAATCTCGTCATCTGTAAATTGCTGATTATAAGTGAATGGAGGAATTATTAACGTTGCGCTACGTTTTGAGAGCTCGGATTTAATTAATGGGAAACCTTTGCGTGCGAAAACGAGATCACCTGGTTCAATCAGGTTTAAAAATCCACAATCTATTTATAAAGGCATCTTTTGCTCTTCCTCCATAAGCTTTACATAGTATGGTGACTATGGTTATTGTACCGGGTTGTAACCTAGCTTTACCTAATTTTACCGCTTGATGGCGACGCCAGCGTTACGCTACTAGCCTATAGACAACAATTAAATTTGTATTAAAGCGCTAAGTATGCATAAAACAATCATTAAAACTTGTTAGACCGCAACAGTTCTTCCGCTACAATCTACAATTACGCAATTACTGAACTTTATCTTCTAATAGAGCCACGTTGAATAAAGCGCTGACAGAAGTCTCCAATTACGATTAATAGAAGGATTATTAATTTAAAGTCAATAATTTACGGCAATAAATTATTTGTTGGAGCTTTTCCTGAAATATGCCTGACTCTCCGTTATAAAATAAATTTTTTCCGGAGTGCAATAGCTCACCTGTTTTATTTCAGATAATCCACGATGTATATTACCTAAATTCGATAACCCCGATATCCTCTTCGAAATAAGCTTTAATTCCCAGTGAAAAGGTTCCGTAGAAATTAGCAACTACAGCTGTAGAAATTGTAGAATCCACTATATTCTTAAAACGAAGTTCACTAGTCAACAATTGGAAATGTACAAGTTGATGAAAAGGTGAATTTAATAACTCATGTCTATTCGGCTAGCAGCTGCAATATCGTTTCTACTGCCTGGAAATCCGTTCTCTTTTTCCACAATGCGCCGTTCAATACAATTTCTAAGAATACTTTGTTCTTTTCTTGAAATCTCCTTTTCCTCTCCAGCGCAACGATATTCCGAAGTTCCAAGCTTCTAATTCCCTTGTCTACTTCCTTTTTCCATCCGTCTTCGTACTTCCCGAGTGAACTCATTTTCCTTCTCTGGTGCGAGAAAGTATTCCCGACAGGGTTGCTTTGTGGCGGCTTCCCCGCCTGCCACTTGTGTTCTGCTCTGGTTTCTAGAGGGTTAATTTCTGATGTCCGGCCATTCCCCTGGAATAGAAGTACTTTATTTTATGCTGCCTCTGAACAGAAAGTTACCCCCTCCCGGGCCTTGTTTGCAGCCTTTGCCTGCTTTCTTCCTAATACAATATCTGCACTATTACTCTGTACTAAATCTTCATCTTGTTTCTTTATTTGCTCTTCCCTTCTCCTCCGCTGATTCCTTGTAATTCCAAAATTTTTTTGAACTTTGCATGTATCATTAAAATAGGTAATGGCGACAAGCTTCGAACTCCTAATATTTTGATTCATATGTTACACTCTTTAAGGCTGTATGTCTTTTTTGCCATTAGGTTGTTTCCTGAAACCATGACTATCACAGTCTTTATGCTGTTTACGATCTGGCTTAACCTCTGAAATTAAAATTAATCGAGGGATGACTGAACGTTTTTTTTTGATGGGCCTTTGGACTTTTTATTGTCTGAACAAACTTTGCTTAAGTTATTTATGAGCACTACATATTTTTACTTTCTTATGCGATTTTGAAGAGCACCTGTCTTGTTTGTTGCTTTTTAGCCCCTTATTAATTGAAGACGAATACTTTTTTGTCATATTCAACTTAAATTAGGCCCCTTTGTTTTTTCATAGTTTGTATGAGAATCCTGTTTTTTTAAACGCCCAGTACGCGATCGTACACAATCCATTTATTTCATTTGTGTAATCGGACTTTCGAAGTATCATTGCTAGAGTTTGCTTTTCTAACCGATGAAAAGTCCTTATTGCAAACTTTGGATTGATAAACACTTCTCTTAGTACCCCGCCGTTTTCCTTTAACGCGAGGATTCGTTTCTGAAGTAGCACACTCTTCGGCTTTATTATGACGATAGCTTTCATGCATTAATTTGGAGTACTATGTTTATTTAAGAAAGGCTCTACGTTAAAATCTTGCTCTTTGATGATGTCTAATGCTTGACTTAACAAAATGAACACTTCCATAATATATGACTCTTGGTTAGAGCTGACGCAACGTAAGTTGAACGATCTTTTTGACATGCGCAGTAAGTCTTCTCATCAATTTGCTTTGTCTGGGTTTTACCCATGATGCACGTGTTCTACTATAGTAAAGACGGAGATATCGTTGAAACGTGGAAAGCCTATTAAAAGTCATAATATAAAACAAATTGGTGGAAGGATGGATCATAATACTGTTCCTATCAACTAAACAGGTGGTGGCCTTACAGTATAACAGAGGGACATCAGGAGTTC
>JAHWFO010105497.1:1144185-1164917 GCA_023313115.1 Rhysida immarginata
TAATTTAAAGTCCAAATAATAATTTTCTTGGACGTAATTTGTTTATTATTAAAGTTCACGGAGCACAATAGCTCACCTGTTTTATTTCAAATAATCTACGATGTATATTATCCAAAGACTATGGCCGGCCAGGTGGCCGAGAGGGCTAGGGCGTAGGCTTTCTAGCTCTCGAGTCCGCCTGGCTGTGGGTTCGAATCCCGCCGTGGGCATGGATGTTTGTGTTTGTCCCAAGCTGTGTACAGATATAACTTGTGTAAAAAGGCGCAAAATGACCATAGTAGTCGACGCCTTAATTTCTAGAACCCCCACCCCTCAAAGACTATGATATGGGTGATTCAATAACCCCGACATCCTCTTCGAAATAAGCATTAAATCCCAGTGGAAAGATTCCGTAGTAATTAGTAACTGCCGCTGAAGAAATTGAAGGATCCACTATATTCTTAAAACGAAGTTCACTTGCTGACAATTGGAAATATACAACTTGATGAAAAAGTGAATGTATTAACTCGTGACGAATATCTACTCGACTGTCAGCTGCAGTCTCGTTTCTACTGCCTGGAAATCCGTTCTCTTTTTCCACAATGCGCCGTTCAATACAATTTCTAAGAACACTTTGTTCGATTTCTTGAAATCTCCCTTTCGTCTCCGGCGCAACTGTATTCGGAAACTCCAAGCTTCTAACTCCCTCGTCTACTACCTTTTTTCCATCCGTTTTCGTACTTCCAGACCGAACTCCTTTCTCTTCTCCAGTGAGAGAAATTATTCCCAACAGTATCGCTTTGTGGCGGCTTCCCTGCCTGCCACTTGTGCTCTCCTCCGATTTCTAGAGCATTAATTTCTGATGTCACGGTCGTTCCCCAAGAATAGAAGTACTTTTTTATGCTGCCTCTGAACGGACCATGACACCTTTTATTGAGACGCGACTGTATAAACATGTAATCTTTTATTAATACTTTCTGAGATGTAACTATAACAAATTTCATTAATCACTGGCTACACGAACTATAATGCATTTTCGACACAATGGAACACCTCATCATAGATGACATGTGTGTGAGAAACGTAAATGCGGTTTTCCTAATCGCTGGATTGGTCACTGGAGCAGTTAGTTGGCCACTCACTAACAAGGGGACCGCACAGACATGTAATCACGGATTTGGTTGAAATTTTAGGAGGTCAATCTGCAACATGAATTTACTTCCTGTGTAAAAGGAGTTGACTCAATGGCCTTTCGTTTCGGAGGAAAAATAAAATATTTTACGTTTATTATTGTAGTACCAGATAAGTCAAGTGGAAAGAAAGGTGTACAATTTAACAGCCGTGGCGCAGTGGTTAACGTCAGTTCTGCGGTTTTATTGGTTCGGGTTTGATTCCTGTAGTATTGAAAATTTTTGTTTTTCGACATTGTTTTTTGCACCTTGCATAATAACATTCACATACATAAGCAAAAGATTTAAAAATTGTACAATATTGTCAATATTGAAAAGTTTTGTACAATATTTTCACGGATGGTCATTGGCGATCTGTGATTGGCGATGATGATTGTGCATAGACCGCCGATAGTGCAAATAGATCTTTATAGCTTCTTTTTTATTTCGCACGCCATGGCAATGACCGTCCGTGAAAATATTGTACAATGCAATTTCCTTATGTAAGTGAATGTTATTATACAATATGCAAACAAATAATAATGACGAAAAACACAAAAAAATGGAAAAATAATGGGAAAAAATGAAAAAAAATTCAGTACTACAGGAATCAAACCCGGATCAGTAAATCCACAGAAGCTGATTTTAACCACTGCGCTACCGCTGTTAAGTTTATATTCCTTTCTTCCCATTTGACTTATCTGGGACTACAATATTAAACGTAAAATATTTTATTTTTTTTCTCCGAAACGAAAAGCCATTGAGTCAAATCCTTTTACAAAGAAGGTTTATTAGTGATCTAGGTTGACTTCTTAAAATTTCAACCAAATCCGTAATTACATGTCCGTGAGGTCCCCTTGTAAGATCGCCGCCCTGACTCCCTTGGATTTCAGCCTGTGGACTTGGTGAACGTGTAAGTTTTATAAAAGTACGATTTGAAACTACAGAGGTCTCTTCCATCATAGTAGCTTTCATCAGACGTCCCTTAGGCCTTCGCTCTAAATATGGAGACTGGCATTTATTTCTGACGCCTTCTGTTTCCAACTCTACCGTTTTTATGCTACAACATGATTCCTTAGCTCTGGGATAACCCACAAATTTGCTTGATTTCGATGGTAATCTTCTAAACTATTATTTTTCGAAATTATAGTTTCGTTTATCTCCCTTCCTGCCATCCTTCTAGTCAACCTTCCTTCTTGATCCTGATTCCCAGCACTGCCTTACTCATCGGCTTTCTTTGTTGCCTCCTTCAACCAAAAACCTTTTATGAGCTCTTACAAATCTTGATATAACTGAATCATCATATTTATCCCTATTTGTGGAGAGTTCATCCTTTCTTGAGCAATTTCCTCTTGTATTTCTTTTATTATGAATTCCATCGTATTTATCAATCTTAACATGTAGCTATTTCGGATTTCTAATTTATTTAACTTCAAGTCGTTTCTAATTTTCCTACTTTAAGGTTTCTTGGTTCTCTCTTTTACTCGAGGATTAATTTTACCCCTGTATTCGGAGTTTTCGTTCATTATCCTCACTATTTGCTCTGTGAAAATTTTATTAACGTTTTCCACCAGGCATGATTGATTGCCTCTATGCAATCAGCTTCAGCATTATTATGTGTTCTGCTGGCTAAAGCCCTAGAGCTGTATTTTGATCTTTTTGCCTACGTCTCTTTCTCTTTTTTTTATTTTCTGCTTTATGCTTATTTGCCATTTTCTTTTTTGTCTTCTTCATTTTTACAATGATCTTTCGTTTTAAGCAATGCTTTAGAACTACTTGTGGCTTTAGCAAAATTCCAGCCTTTCTTTCTCGATAATGAAAAACTTTCCTCCCTTTCATTACTTCCAATTTGCCCATTTTTCAATCGGTTAGCTTCCTATCTTCTACTACAAGATTCAACTGCGGATTTCTTTTGCCCTCGATGCTGAAATCTTGCAGCTTATCCGAAGAGGTATCTTCAAAACAATCTCTGACGTGGGCATATCGCTCCTCTAACTTGTCCACCCCGTTTTATATAATTTTTCCCGTACACGGATTGGTAGGATCATAAGCAAATATTCGTCAATTTCCTCTAATTCGTTAACTTTGAATAAAACCATCAAAATTTTGAATGCATCTAAATGATCGTTATTTGGCCCCCTTAAGTAGGGAATGCTCTGTACATGACAAGAAATTTTCTTAGAAATATGTAGCCTCCAAAATTTCTGTAAGCCCGCTTAGATTTATTATTACTACCGCCACTAATGGACTTCTATTTCCTTTAAAAATGATTAGTCCTTAGTGGCAATGCATTTTCATGGCACCTCACTCTCGCCTCCCTGTAGCAATTTTTTCTCCAGGATTGAGACGCTTCTTCCGCTGCAGAAAAAAAATGTTAAAGAAATAGTGGAAGCGCTTTTTCAACCCATTCATGGCGTTGCATCGCTTGATAGCAAGCGCCTCCCCCTGCGTGTCAGGACTTTATTTATTAATTTAATAAAATCTTCAATTGAAATTTATCTGTGCAGAGGTCAAAAGTCATTTGCAGAGAATGGAGGAGGAGGAGACGGGAATTTTCATGATGAAACTTTCAAAAAAGCTTAAAGAGTAGCATAATAAGAGAATAATTAACTTTTGAAATATGGAATTTTTATAAATTAAATGAACTATGACATTTAATAGTCTGTAATTATGGGGTACTGTAAATCCAAGTGGCAACTTTGCATCAATTCGCGCTTCCAGCAGCGTGTAGGTGGCAGCACTTGTGCAGATGGATACCCATCAACAAAAGCAAAATGCCCTTCAAAATCAGTTTGGCCCAGATTTTAGTCTTTGTAAGCGACAAAAAAGATGTTCATTGAAGGGTAAGAAATCGTTTTTGTGCTTTCAGACAAGTGCATTAAATGCACAGCCTTATGAAATATATATCGACATCAGGGAAAACGAAATGTTCAGCTGCAAATGTTTGTACAACCTTACTTCTTTTCAAACCCGCTTATCCATTAGTTTCGTTGGGGCAGCAGCCCTATGGAGGATCTTCAGCAATCGCTTTCTTCTGCCATCTGGCACATGTCCTTCCTGGTAGTACCCAAGCGACTTGAACCCACCGGCTTGGAAAATAACTGCCTAGGAAAACCAGTTCTGGGATCCGTATCACGTGGCCATACCAGCGCAACTGAGATCTCTCAATGCGGAGAAGTAGCAGCTCAACACTTGAATATTTCTTATTGTGCTGCAGTGCACTATCTAGTAGAGTAACCCCTGCCACACCTCTTAGAAATCTCATTTCGATCGCACTTTTTCGGTCATTGCCCAAGACTCATGATCATAGTGGAGAATGGAGCAAAGATAGATTTGAAAACACAGAGCTTGGCTTTGTTCCCCAACTAGCGTTTCATTACCACGAAATGCCACAGTTCACGTCTGACACAGCTTGCTACACCGATCCGAGCATCCAATTCTTTTCCCTGCTGCCTGCCGCTCGTGAATGCAATCCCGAGATACTTGAACTTCTCCACCTGTCTCAATGGGGCTCCGCTAACATGGAGAACGCACTGAGCAGGCTGTATTGAAAGGAGCAGAACCTCAATCTTAACCATACTGATCTTCATCCCAGCTTCTTCACATTTTGCTGCAAACCAGTCTAGTACATGCTGAAGGTTACTGCGAGAAGACCCAAGGAGGACAAGGTCGTAAGCAAAAAGCAACCTCTCCACCAAGCAGTAGCCCACACAAACACGGTCATCGCCTCAGCTTCCCCTGTCTGTCCAGTCCATAAAGATAATGAAGAAGAGGGGCGAGAGTACGTTTTGATCTTTAATTGCCCATCAACTCCATCCTCTTGCAACATTTGCCAAAGCTTCCGCCGTGGAACTCTATCAAATACTGTTTCCAGGTACACAAAGCAAGCGTAGAGGTCTTCTGCATGCTCCTAGGATTTCTCAAAGATTTGCCTTAGAGCAAAGATATGATCCGTCGTGGTTCGGACAGGTCAGAAACCCCAGTGCTCCCTCGACAGTTTGGAGTCGACTATTTCCCGGCTTCTCTTCTCCAGATACTTAGCGTACACTTTCCCAGGAATGCTGACCAAAGATGTCTTGATAGTTGTTGCAGTCTCTCTAATATCCCTTTTTGAACATTGGAATCACAATTCCTGTCCGCCATTGCTTAGATATCCAAGCAACCTGACACACACGAGTCAGCCACAGGATGCCATCCTAATTTAAGGCCTTTAACATCTCGGACCGGAATTCATCATCACCTGCAGCTTTACCAGTCTTCAGGGACTTAATTGCCCATCTGACTTCTGCTTTGGTGATACTACCGTGATTATACACCTCATGTGCTTCAGTTGTTGCTGTCACCGGATTAAAAACAGATGCAAAGTATTCCTTCCACCTATGCAATATGCCCTCCTTCGTTTTCAGAAGCCTTCCATCTGAACTCTTAATAGTTTGCAATGAAAGAGACTTCTTTCCACGGAGTCAGCCACGGTTTGCCGAACCATAGTCTGCCTCCAATTTCTCCCCGCATTTCTCCTAGGTTTTGGCTTTAGCTGTTGATACCGTCTTTGCTGCTGCTTTTCACGCTTCAGTGTACCGCACTCGACTCGAAGGTAACTCTTTTGCAAGCCATAGCAAATAGGCTTCCTTCCTTGACAGCTGCTTTGACTTCACGGTTCCACCATGCAGTCCTTTTCTCACCGCCCTGCACCACACTCAGCCGTTTATGACCACAGCATAATGCAGCTGAAGATCACAGCCGTTTTAAACAACTGCCACTTTTCTTCAACAGTACCACGTTCACTGGGTATTTTTTTGAAACTTGAAGATAGGTTCTCTGCAAAGGTGTTCCTCACAGCTCCAACCTCCAATGCCTCCCATTTGATGCGCCGGGTTTGTCTGGACCTAGTATTTCACTTGCTTTGCATGGATTCAGAGAACAAGCTGATAATCAGTTGATAGTTCTGCCCCTCTCGTCACACGAGTATCCAACATGACAATCCAACATACACGGTGTTGCAGATAACTACAGGGCAGTATAACGGGAAGCCTACTCACTCGATTGCAGGGGCTGGCTCGGTCAATTGGCAGAATGGAGGGAGATGAAAGTGGCCTGCAGCAGCCAGTAGTTTCCACAGTCGGGGAGGGGGATGAACGTCAAAACTCATGTTTTTGATAAAATTACCCAACTATCATTTGATGTCTAGCCGGCCTCTGCAATCGAGTGGGTAGGCTTCCCGTTATACTACCCTGTAGTTATCTGCAACACCCTGTACAAGCTGGAATTCATAATATACAATATGCTATATTAACAGATAAATTATTACAAACAATTAATAATATGTTCTATCAATAAAAGTACCTTCTGAAATTAACATCGCATATTATTGTTGCAAAAAATGCATAAAAAAGGAAAATAACAAATGACATTATTAAAGAGATAAAAGCTTATGAACGGAACGATATTCTACCAGAAATATTTTTTTAGAATGGCAACTCAAGAACTTCAAGACTTAATTTGCATTGTTGGCCAACAAATTTGAAGCAAGATGAAAATCATTGCCAACTTTTGTCAGCCTATCAAAGTTGAAAAAATATGCCATGTTTGTGGACGCCAAGGAAATATTTTCCAACTAACCAAAGAGAAACAAGAAACTATTCAAAGGACATTACTACAAATTTTCCTAACATCTATTTTGTCACTATACAAAGCAAGGAGAGCAACGAAAAATATCTCTTCAACACTGTTTGAGCACCCTAAAGACAATATTTGACACACTGTTGCAGTCTACCTTACTCTTGAAGATATAGTCACGCTGTTTCATGGTATATGGACTGGGAAATTTTCTTGAAGAAGTAAAATCTACATTTAAGCCTGAAGTATGTATTTGAACATGCATACAGCTATATATTTTTCTGTGAAAATATCATGGCAGTGTCACGAGGTAAAAGTGAACTGCGAATGTCTGGAAGGAAACTGCGCATCACCAGTTTTGTGAGTTACGAAATTTTCAGATATGGCATAGAAACACAGATTAGGCTTAAGTAAATCACTCGTCTACTGAAATCAACTCTTAAAAGAATCAAGGTTAAACAAATGTGAAGTCCATGATGGCTCAAATGTTAGAGGCAACGAGCGTGATACTCCTGTTTCCTGATTCAAATCCATATCGTGGAATTTTCCCTTCCATTTTTTCCATTACCTGATGGTTGGAGCATTATCTTCAGTTTCCATTTAATAATTCCTTAATTATGAAGAAGTTACATTTTATTTATTTTCTTCCAAACTGGGTTCAAATCATAGAGCTCAGAAGATTTCTTGAATTTCCCCTGATGGAAGACTGTACGAAAACAATAACCCTGAAGTATTAATAGAAAGAAATTTATTTATAAACTGACATTTAAAATCAATATCTATATTGTAAAAGTTTACCTAAAAAACATAACACAGCATTTGTAATAATTTTCTCAATTTTTAAACGAATTCCTTCATATATTGATGCTCTTATGATAAAATTAAATAAAAGCATGATCTCCAGATTACGTCATCTACCATCGCAAATTCTTACACTGTTATATTACGCCTGGATACATTCTCATCTGTGTTATGGCACTATTTTCTGGGGTTCTACCTCTACCTTTAATTTATCCAGAATACTTAATTTACAAAAATAGTTTCTCATTACACTATTAGGGATACCTCAAAGGTCGTCGGTTTCTAATTTTATTTTGATGGGTGTACCTACGATTTATCAGATCTATAGAATACAACTATGTTTTTTTATATACAGATCCGTAAACGCTTGTTTGGCCATATCTACACCGATCACGATAACTCTCATCCAGGATAGACTTAATTACCCGACTAGACAAGCTGGTAATGTCCACTTGCCAATGACAAAGCTTAAATACCGTAGCAGATGTGTTTTGTTTGCCAGCCCTTATTATTGGGCGAACTTGCCGAGTGTACTCCGGTCTTTGACGCCTTACTCCACATTCCATAGAGCGTTAAAGAGATTTACTCTATTGGATACTTCTTAATATTAGGTTAGTTTTTTGGTGACAGGGGTTTATTTTTACTTGTTTATTGAGTTAAAGTAAACAGATTTGATTTGTTACGACAAGTTTACTACGTGAATTTTGTTTGCGATATTATATAAACGATTTGTTTTGCTGAATCTTATTAGTGGGTTTGCTGATCTTGCCTATTATTTTGTATGTGTATAAATTTGTTTTATTGTATAGCTATGGTTTTAATAGATTTGTGCTTATTGTAAGATTAAGTTCTGTGTATAGCTCTGTCTGGCCACGTACTCAATTTAGGAGTACAGTTTATTTATTAGATTTATAGTATTTATTTTTGTCTGTTTTTTTTTCGTTTTTTTTGTTGTTTTTTTTTAACTAATAATTATACCTAATAATTTACTGTCGGGAATTTTTAGTCTGGTTTAATGATTTGTATTTCTTGGTTGCATAATTTGTGCCCCTGGGGTCCTACTTGTCGGTCATGGATCATACCCGACCCCATGGGGCACTTCTTTATCTTGTTTTAAATAAATAATAATAATAAATATTCTTAAAATTTATGAATGCCAATTTCCTTTTCTTTTCTTGGAGTTATATCTTACAACACAATTATATTTTTATTATTTTTTATCATTTTCATACAAAATTTATTTAACTGCTCGTGGATTTTGCTGGTATGCAGTCCAAAAATCAGTAGCAGACAGTATTCAGTACCCATTTAAATAGCATTATGGGTAATGCCGTTTTTTCGCATAGTGGCAGATAGGTCTACTGGAAGCGAGAATACGTAGGCAATGTTACGAAGCTAGTGGGGTCCAAAAATTCCTTTGATCAACGTTAACCAGGAGAACGGCGACCCATCTGGGTTTATGAGTATGCAGTCCAATTCTGCCTAAAGAAACATACACACAATGATTAAGCTTGAGTAAATTCCATTACGCACTTTATGAGTTATTAGATAAGAAATATTTAGGAGCCAGAGAAAACAATCTGAGAGGAATGTTTAGTTTGTACTTAAGTATAAATTAATGTTCACTAGTCCATCACACTAAGAATTAATGAAAGTCTATACCCCACAGTATCAAAATGCAACACACAGAAAGAGAACTCCGCTTTGTTCACAATTGCAACACTGCTCCGTCTGAATGCATTCGGAACAAGATGCTATGTTGTGTTGAAGAATGGCTCACCTCACTCCTTGACAGTGGGGTTTGCGTGGCTCGGGGCGTTCACATCATCGTCTGGGACCTTTATGAGCTCGGAGCTCCGTTGCCCTTCACCAAAGGAATCAAAATTCGCTTACTCCTCCAATTGAGGTTATCACGGCTTCCTTGTATGAGAACCTGAAGCGGATCCCAAGTTGCTTAATGCATATGCTCCAAGGGTGCTGTACCCTTAACGTGATGCAGATTCGTATTAGTAGAGAAAGTTGGTGTGGACGAGCTAGCGTTATTTATGGACCTTGACTCAGGAATAGTTGGCTTAGTCGGATTCGCAGAGGTCGCACTTTTTGTTCCATTTTGTCTTCTATCGTGGCTATGGCGATAGATAAGAGAGTTGGGAATATTTTCAAACTTTACAGTTAGCAATGATTCACATGCCGAAAATGTCTTGTTGTTGCTCAAAATTTCCATTGTCAAGCCTCTTACAATGATTCCATTGAGTAAGGCGCTGAGAACTCTGATTGCATACCGGAGGAGGATGCTCTGTCGTCTCCATTGCTCTGGTGTTGTGAAGGAGGCTCTGTCGCCTCCGTCTTTGGGGATAGTAGCCGATCCGAACAGGAAGAAGGGCTCATGCAGCTGTCATGCTCGGAAGAAGAAGAGCACCAATGCCGTCTCTTCTGCTGCAACTCCATCTGGATTTTTTCTTGCGAGGACTCTATCATAAGATAATTCCCCTGCCCAGGCGCTGATGGCTTCGTAATCCCAGCTGTTGATGACATCTTAGATTGTGACAAGGTCCAGGTGATTCGCTATAGCTGGGACATTGCTGTTTGCACTGGTGGAGTAAGAGCTGGAAAGTCCTCTAGTGTAAAAACTGATCCAGATCCCAATGAAACGTCTGTGTTGTCATCTGCAGAGCATACATCCTCCAATACCGAGGTGTCACATGGTGTGACATGATAATATTCTCAGGAAAAAATCTCAGTGTCTCAATCCACTGCTTCTTGTCAGGCGGAATGATTGGGTTGCTGGAGAATGATGAGAAATGTGAGTCGAAAGGTGCCAAGATATCGAACTCAAAATCCACTTCCCTATTTTCACCAAAAGTCCATAACATCGTTTTTTATTGGCCTGCCACCTCTCTTCAGTGAAGGCTGCTGATGACATGTGCATGATGTCAGCTGCCCAGGTAAGTTTGGCTCTGAGTACTGCACTGGCTGCCTTACGGATCATTAGAATATTATTCTCACTTTTACCTGATATATTTCAGCAGCATACTCCTCCTTAAGGATGGAGCAGTGGAGGAGTCGCCCTATGTTTTAAATATGATTTAGTTATCAGCGGCAAAGCTTCTCGGACAAGCTCTTCCAGATGTCCAGAATCAGCATGAATCAGGTGGACAATGTTTTTCCAACTTAACGAAGTCGCAGCCAACACACAGTCTGCCACGTTTCACTGCCTGCAGAGCTTCCTCGACTCAGTCAGGGATAATTTGAAGGACAGTAACAGAGGGATCGCCAGACAGGGTCGCTTTGGCATATAACTCCTTCACGTACATGCTGACGGTGAATATACCGTCAGAAATCATCATCACCATGTTCTCCATAGTGATAAAAAGTAAGAGTCAAAAAAATTTGGGGAGGTGAAACCTCCCCCAGAGGTCACCGAGGATCACTCGCGCACACAAAAGTTACACAAATGCATTGATGTTCGAAGTATGAGTAATAATTCTAAGTCCAAAAAAAGCAAAGATTAAAAAGTCATATATTATATAAAACACCAATCACCTAATAAAGTATTCTTCGCCCTGACATTCCGACCTTCCTGGCTAATTCGGAACTCCCTCTGCCTCTCAGGTCTGTTGCCTTTCGTTTTATGTCTCTTCTTAATGAGCCCATTAGACACGTAATTATTCATGGCCAATGAGGAGCTGGTTTCGTCAACAGGACTTGTCGACTTGTGTGGACAGGTAGAGGGTAATTGTTTTTTCTTCTGATTAGCAGCATAATTTTTCCCTTTTGCCAGTTTCCCTCCTTGTTGTGAATGTGTTGGATCATCGAATTTGCTCACTATATTTTTCGAGCACTCCCCTTTTTTACTTATCAAATTTTCCATTTAGTCTTCTGTCTTAGTATTCAGCTTTCACTTATGTTTTTATTCTTTTTTTTCTTCATTTTTGTCGTTCAGCCCTAACATTTTTACTTATTTTTATTTCCTTATATACAAGGTGATTACAATTAAATTGACGATTTCAAACATCGATAGCTTGGAAACTACTCGTCAGAATGACCTGATATTTTAGCAGAACAATCGTGTGGCAATGGAATTTTGTTTGGCGTAGAAAAGAAAATAGTTCCAAAATCTGCCGATAGATGGCGCTGGCAGGGTAATGTCAGAGGGAAAGCCAATAATGGATTCGTGAAACACAGGAATGTTGTTAGCCAAAAGGAAACAATAGAGTTCAGGGGTTTACGAAAAATTTATTAGCGAAAAGACAAGAATACGTGTTTACAGCGACAACAGTGATAATGTGAAAACAATTGCTTCATGAAACAAACATCTTACTGATGATTAAGGCAGAAGTTGTTCGATATGCCCTCTGCCTTGTTCCGCTACTAATTGGAGTGCAAAATGGCATGCTCCACAACAGGTCGGAGGGTATCTGTACTGATGCAATGGATGTGAACTCTGCCAGCGCCATTTATTGGCAGATTTTGAAACTATTTTTTTTCCTTCGCCAAACAAAATTCCATTGCATCACGATTGTTCTGCTAAAATTGGTCATTCTGAAGAGTAGTTTTCAAATTATCGATCTTTGAAATCGTAACCTTAATTTTAATCACCCTGTATTCTCTGTCACTTTTTTCATTCCTATTTTTGTGTTTCTCTTTTCATTCATTATGTCATCACTAATGCACTTTTTCAGCGACCTTTCATCATCTTGGTTTCATCAATCCTTTTGATGTTTTTTACCTCCCCATAAAATTTGTATCTTTATTTATGAGATATCGTCTCATGCCTCTATTTTCCCTTTTACTCTTTGGTTTGACAAAGGATAGTCTCTACCCGAAGGTTTGGAGAGGTGAAAAGAGATCCTTATTACCTTGTGTTTAATTTTAGAATTAAGAAATCTTGTTGGTTATGTTTTCAGATAAGAATGCATCGGTTCTTACTCGCCATCATGACTTAAACCCGCTATTACTATCCTCTCAGAAACACATATCTCCATACTATAGCAATATTCTTCGACAAATTTCACCAAGCTTCACATCTTCCAGCACAAAAAACATCACAACTTTCTGCTATTTTCTGGGGTTCATAGAGCATCATTGGCGTAGCCATTTTATACACACAGCCCTTCCGATAATGTCATCAATCGGTCACTATCAACATATTCCATAAAAATTGTCTCTTTGCTAAGCGAGTTTCGATAAAGCGTACTCAATTCTTCAACTACAGTAAACTTGTCTTTACTGTCTGAAACATTCTCGTATTTCTTTTTATTTACTTTTACGATTAGATTCCAATTTTTCATTAAATCATAAATTTATATGACGGTTTCTTTTTTTTTTTCCCCTCAGAGTTTTCAACGCCTTCTCAACTTGCACAGCATGAGCACGGAGAGTCTCGTTACTCTGTATTATTCGGAGCGATTGAGAACACAGGCAAGTAATAAAGAAAAATGTCCTTTTTAAGTATTAAAAAAGAACTCATTCTAGTAAATATTTCTGAATTTTTATATGCGCTTTTTCAAATTTTCATCATATTTTACTTTACTAAGCTGAGCACCTCTATAAAAACTAAAACAATAGGGACAAGCTTCAGGTGATTTCTGACCAGAAGAGGAAATAAATCTCATGTGAAGATCTCCAGAAGTGGACTTGTATGTAATAGAAAAATTAGTACAGCCAATAATATTACTGTGGTATTTATAGTGTCAACGTTGCAAAAGATGTACGAAGTGGCCTCCCTTGGAAGGCAGTACAAGAGTGGTTTTCCTGAAAACTTCTCACACAAACGCCGAAAGATATTTGCCATCTCTGTGTAATTCGTATGGTGCTGTCTGCCTGGTACTTTTCTTGGTGCCTCTTAACGATTCCCATATGCTTCTCCATATACGAATGCCTTCTCCATTCCGATATGAATTTCGAACTATTGTACCTCTGCTGCACGACATCGCTCAGAAGTAATTCTACAACAGAAAAAAACACACTATTGTTATGCGGGCATGATGTCGCGCATAAAATGATTGCCATTTCCATTTCCGGACATATTTTGATAAGAACATTTTTCTTACTTGTGAGGAATCACCCCATGAAGCTTGTCCCTATTGTTTTAATTCACCTTCTAAAAATAAGAGTATCATCGTGTTAAATTTCATCTAATAATTGAATTAAATCACAAATAACGCCATTTTCATTTTCTATTAATGATTATTTTATAGAATATTTTTTCGATTGTTGGCAACAATAAAGGTTAGATTGTTGGCCGCAAAAGGCAACACTTCCTACACAAAAGGCCTGCTAATGAAAACGTCATACATTGTTACATCATAATTAGTCGACAAAATTTAGGGCATATTATTGGTAGAAATAGAATTAACAATGCTAGACTAATGATGATGTAACATTAAGTGGCTCTTCCGTTATCAGGCCTTATGTCTAACTAGCAGAGGACCCGGCGTTGCCCGGGATAATTACGCTTGTAAGTAAACTGAACAACCTCAAAAAGCTAAATTAAACCTCCAAATTCGTTAAATAATAACTCAATCACTACAATATAGAGCGAAGGGACTATCCATTCTAAGAAAAATCCGAATGACGGGAATTTACTACTTCACTGAAAAAATCCATTCTAGGTGATATACCGGGACTTGATTTACTGAAAAAAAATTTTTTAAAGGCTCACAATGTATGGACCTCTCCAAGGATGCCTTCTAGTCTAAATAATTTTTTACTCACGTAATCTTACTTTAGATGTACACTTGATGTTGCAATTTCCTTTCTTCTTTAGTTGTCTTGAAGCAAAAATTGGCCATTCATCACTTTGTGTAGTCTAGCGGTCGCCGATTCTTCTATTTACTTGCTTACCATTTGCTCAATACAGCACGGAGCTAAAGGAGTGCTTCTTCTATCGTCTTTCACTCTTTCTCAATAGTCTGCTAACTCATTATCTCCAGTTACCAATCATTTTTAAAGATTTTCAAGAAATTGTTAAGTACTAAGAATTCTCTTTTCTATGAAAAGTCTGAATAACAGAAATTTTATGCATTGAATTCTATATTACACAAACTTTTCCTTGCATTGTTGGTCATGAGACATATATTGTTAATCCTTGCAGAGTGTTGGTGCATTGCGTGTTGACACCATTGTTGATATCTATTGTTGCACAAACTTTTATTTGCATTGTTGGTCATGAGATATATATTGTTGGTCCGTGCTGAGGGTTTGTGAATTGCGTGTTGATACCATTGTTGATACTTAATGTTGCAAAAACTTTGTCTTGCATTGTTGGTCATGAGATATTTCTCATTAATATGCCCTGCCATAACCATGAATATCGATTTTTTATCAATAATTATTATTTTTTCGAAATCTGAGGTAGACAGTGACCTTCTTCATGCTTTGAAGGTCATGTATGCGAAATTTTATCAAGATCGGAATAAAACTGTAGATTTGTTTAGAAAACAAACAAAGAAACAAACAAACCTGCAAACAAACCCACAAACAAACATCCTTCTTTATAAATATAGAAAGAAGATGGTGTTGGCCAGGGCCTATCCTTTTCGTTGGCTATCCTTATAGCTTTACTAGCTGGAGTACCTAACGTTTCCCGGGATAAGTACATTTTTAGGTAAGCAGAACAACCTCAAGAAGAATGTTGATCTGCTTAAGTTAAACATCTGCAGTTGTTTCGTGTTACGTTTTCTGGTGCTGGGACTCGCCAGTTGAGGTTCGAATGCGCTCTTCCGACAATTTATTTATATCCAAGCTTTTAATCCAAAGTTTGACGGTACACTATGTTTATCGGGAAACGACATTAGGACATTGTCGAAAATCTCCTGCCAGGAGGACAGCAGTACTGCCCATCAGTTGCCCATTTCCCCATATGTCTTGCAAAGTGCCATGAAGCGCTTCTGGAGACTTTTTTGTGGGCCATCGTGCATTTGTCCCAGACGATTAATTTGCAATGCTTGAGCACTTATGCGTGACTGGAGCCTTTGCTTATGTTGCAAATGGGCCGTTCTGAAACCTGCAGATTCAATGGTAGCTTTAGAGCTGAATGCGCTGTTCGACCACCGACTAACAGTGTAGATGCTATTCGCTAGTTAAAGATATCGTTCTGCCCTCTGGTATTCCGCGGTGAAACCAACATGAGTGGTATAAGATAGTGAAAAGCAACACGTGGGTGAAAAGCTGGCGTAATCGTTGATGTAAGGCAAGTTGTACTTTTTGCGAATTTATTTTTTGTGCACCTGAGATTATATGGTGTGAACATAGAGTAGGAGTGCTATCTTATTAATTATTCATTTTGTGTACCATTCAGAAACGAAAGAAATTAAGACAAATCATTTCAAAAAACAGTTGGTGAATTATTTTGTGCAACATAAGATGGATGAAGAACGAAGTTCTGTAGATGCGAATTTCGGAAGAACGAAGAAAAATAACTGTATTTCCAACAGATACTGCAGCATGCCACAATGTAAAATAAAAAACAAAAAACAAAGCACTGCCATATCCCGTCATCGTTTACCGACAGATATAAAGCGCAGGAAGGTGTGGCTGCGTGTTTTAAAATTTGTGAAGCAAGAATCAATGTACACTTATATCTGCCCCTTGCATTTTAAAAGATAATTTCTTTTTACCTGTAATTCTCTATGTTGCATGTTTCTTCTCGGGTATGAATGCACTTTCTCCCCCCCTCCTCGCTCCTTCTCGCTCCCGCCCGGTCTTAAAAAGCGGGAATGAAAGGGCTGTGTTTCATGCGGAGGTGATTAACATTGTTCGGAGGTGTGGACTGCATCATGGATGTTTGTGGACACAGAGAAAATAGTTTCATGCTTTCATTCAGTGCGATGAACATGTAACAATTTGTTTCGCATCCACCACCGCCTTTCCTTCTACGAAACATGTTCTACCCTCTCCTCCTGCATAGTCAAAATTTTTTTCGAAGGAAATTGCCTGAAAAATTACGTTCATTTGTCTTGAATCGACGATATCTATTTCTTCACCAACGCACGTTTCTGTACCACTCACGGCAGCCATAATAGATTGTGGTGCCCTCTATATTTTCTTTCACTCGCGAATTCCAGAAAATGGTATAGCCAAAGCAATTTCATTTCTTTGGCGAATCTCAGTCAGTAAAATATTCAGTAAAATCTGATGGCCATAGTCAGGAGGTGAACCGCCTATGGGCTGTATAGAACATAACATTGTTGACAGTGTCCTTGCTTTGGAGGTCAAGTATGTAAAATTTCATCAAGATCGGAATAAAACTGTAGATTTATATAAGAAACAAACCCACAGACCCACAAACTTCCTTCTTTATATATATATATATATAAAATAGCAGAGGTACCCGGCGTTGCCCGGGATAATTACTCTTGTAGGTAAACGGAACAATCTCAAACATTAAATTACAACTACAAATGGATTAAATAATAACTCAAGCAATACAACACAGAGCAAAGGGATTATCCATTCTAAGAAAAATACGAAAAACGAATTCTAGGTGATTTTTATCTAAACTCGTCTTGACTTGGCTCACCATTGCAGAGCATTACCAGATACTTTAGACTCAAGTTTTTCTTGCCCTTGACGTAGAAGCTCATATACCCTCTTGCTCTATTCGAAACTCCCATTGTTCAGATGTTTCAAATGCCCGTATTGCTTTTTCTGTTTTAGTTGCAGAGTTTCTCTGACCAATACTCGTTCTTTCTTTTTCCTTTCCAAACACTTAAATTTTTGCAAATCGTCTGGACGTTTGATAGGGAGCTCAAGGGAGACACGCGTGATTCCTTTGTCTCATCAATAAACGCTGCCTTATTAATGTTCTGTCACTGCATCATCATTTTATGCTCATTATTAATAATTCTTGGAAAAGAACGTTCTATCATTGCATTATCAGCATCTCAGTTTCCAAAATATGCACATTCCCACACAAATAGTCAAAATGTATTTTTATGAATTTCTGATGTTCAAATTATTTCCATCACATTGCTCTTGTTGTTTTTTTTTTGGGCAATACTTTGTCTTGTCATAAGTCGGCCGACTGATCAACTCATTTTTTTACAATATGCCCCAACCTAGTCATAACTTTCAATTTTAATGATATTCTGATTAGTTCATAATTTTTTTTGTTTTTCTATACAAAAATGATTTTAATTCACTTGTCAAATCAAAGAATTGAACCTTTTTGTGATTTTAAATAATTTTAATTTTGACATTTATATTTCTTACTTTACCTTCATATGCCCTTAAAATTAGTTTTTTGACAGAGTATTGTTTATCTTATATGAGAAATTTGCTTTTTAAAAGCTCCTTCTCAACTCTTAGACCTTTCATTGATTATTAAAAACTTTATTCATGATATTTTGCTTTTTCATTGAAATTCTGGTATTTCTTAATGATTTGGTATTGTAATTTTGAGCTTAGTATAGTTCTAAATATTTTCCCGTATGTGTATACACTCTTTTCTTCTTAACTATATTTTTTAATGCCTTTCTTACTTTGATATGTACACATTTATCTTAAAAACTACTTTTCGTTGAAATTATGTTGTTTAACTTTCCTTTAGGGAATTGTAATTTTCTTTTAAAAAATTGGCAATCTAGAGTTATTGTATTGGTTGATTATTGATTGATTTATTGCTACCAAAGATAAGGATAAAGGTATCTCGGTGCCACACAGGAATCCCCACCAAGGCACCGAGAACAAAGACAAAAAGACAAATCAAAAAAAACAACAACAAAAAAAACATTAAGTATACATTACTGAATATATATATATTCAGTAATGAAATCCAAATTACTCTTAGCATTATGCAGTTGATTAAACCAAGATAAAATTTTGAATAATAAATTAAAATTAAAGCAAGGAATATAAAACAATTCTCGATTTCTAAACCGTGTATTACAATTAAAGTTTAAGTAAGCCAAACAAAAAGGACTATCAATCTTTCCATTAATGATATTAATAACAAATTTTAAAATCTCCGCATGAAAGATGTCAACACAATCACAAATGTTCAAATCTTACATGATCTGAGAAAAGGAGTAAATACCAATTTCTATATAGCAGTAAAAATAAAGTTTTGCGAATAGACTATACACTCTATGAAGTCTATTCTTGACATGGTTTGATGCAAACCCACAAATTACTATTCTATACCGAATGACCGGTATAATAAGGGTAATAAATAATTTAATAAATAAATTACCCCACTTAAAGCGTGAGGTCAGGTTACGAATCGCGCCTAATTTAAATAGTGCGTTCTTGCACAATCTATCCACATGGTCACCAATAATTAGCTACGGTCAAGGAATACCCCCAAATCTCGAATACTTTCAACCCTTTCAATCAAAGTCTCATTGACAGTATAAGAAAATAAAATAGGTTTAGTTTTCTTAGTAAAGGTAATAACCTTAGTCTTACCATTATTAATAATCAGCCCTATCTAGGCACCACTTAGAAAAAGTATCAACCTTGACCTGTAAAATATCACAATCAGACCGAGTGATAACCTGCTGGAATATCTTTAAATCATCTGCAAACATGGAGGCTCCTGGCCCCACCATCGCCAAGACATCATTAACATAGATGT
Organism: Rhysida immarginata; assembly: GCA_023313115.1. Lineage (NCBI taxonomy): Eukaryota > Metazoa > Arthropoda > Chilopoda > Scolopendromorpha > Scolopendridae > Rhysida > Rhysida immarginata. The sequence goes on from JAHWFO010105497.1 coordinate 1,163,329, forward strand.
CGAAAATTATTGGGCCCAGGCAGCTACCCTGAGGAACCCCTCTTAAAATGAGTTCCTTTAATTTAGCTAATAATGTCAGTTTTATATTTGATTGCTGATGATAATTTTCAGCTGTTCTTTTACTTACATAAATATGCTGCTAAGAAGTGACTTCCTATTGTCATCACGTGCTAGCCGTGTGTCTTCAGATTGTTGCTTTAACTGGTGGAAAAAAAATCTTCACTACTCTGCCACTCTATGTTGTGAACAGTTCTTCTGTTTCAATCAGCCATGGGGAATTTCCAACAACTTTGGCCACTTCAGTCTTCCTTTTCCTTCATTCTTGTATGATTCTCCTAAGATAATAGTTGCCTGCTCTTCATATTTCTCTTATCACAGGATATGTAAGATATTTCCTTTTTAGTTTACTACTGTTTTTAAATAATTACGACCCAGATTTTTTTGGCTTTGCCAAGTTATCTCTTCTCCGGAAGTAATCCTCAGTTCTGATGTTTAGCAATGTTACATTGTGACTCTAAACTGTTGTGTGCCAATTTGACCCACTTGGGGCAGAAATTGTTTCATTTGCACATTTTTAACCTTTCAAAATTATTTTATATTTCCCTTTTTATGTAACTTTTTTCTGTTCTTCTATTTGCAAATTTGAAATTTCTTTACTTAAATATAGGGGGGGGGGTCTTTAACAAATTTTTGCCCCTTGAGCTCTTCTGTTATGTAGTGGTAGGGAGGGTAGTCCAATTTTTTTATTTTATTTACCAGGTTTGCTTGGTTTAGATGACTTATTGTCCTTAAGCAATGTTGTTCATTTATTTTTTAGCCAATATCTTGTGAATGTTTCCTAGATATAGCCTACATTATTTTGTATTCTGGCAGTCTCTCTATTCTTAACATAGCTAGCATAAGCTCTAGCTTGTCAATTTCAATTTCTAATATCTTCTTTGTGTTGGCCACAAAGACATTTCACTTTCCTGTTCAGTTTTAACTGTGTTGTTAGAAGTTATAGTTGTTTATTTATGATCAATATCTTGATCATTTTGCAGTCTTGCAGAATTCTTCCTTTCCAGCACTTTTCTAGTGTTGTAGTTGTACTTTTCCATGACATTAACAATTGATTGTCTTTAATGCATTTTTATCCTGTCTTAAATATAATTCTTTAGAATTATCATTTTGAGATTTTATTAATTTTGGAGATATATTTCTTTTCCTTTTGTCAAAAAAAATTGATATTTTAATTATTGTGATTTTATGATATAGTTCATTAAAAAGGCAATTTTCTCTCCAAATGAAAATTAAATTTGATATTAAATTTTCTTATATCTCAGTTGTCTTGTTTTCTTATCTGCAAACATTGGTTAGTGCATACAATCTTTTAATAATTAATTAAAATGTTTTTCTTTAATTTTGTTGGGCTCTTTAAATAAAAAAAAATCACACAACTCAATGTAAATTTTTAAACGATGTATAGAAAAAATCTTCTTCTACACAACGGAAAAAAACTATAGATTTGTCTTCTATCTTCTATATATATATATAAAGTAAGATGTTTGTTTGTTTGTTTGTTTATTTGTGGGTTTGTTTGTTTGTTTGTT
>JAHWFO010105497.1:1171626-1208630 GCA_023313115.1 Rhysida immarginata
TCATTCCTAGTCGTTTGATATATGACATGCCATACTTTAGCATTGAATGTTCCAATGAACCAAAATGGGTCCACTAAACCAAGTTCCTTGAAACCAATCTCGCCTATCATTAATTTATATTATATTCATTCGTGATACCTTATTCCTTGTCGCTTGATGTATTACATGCAATATTTTAGCATTGGACGTTCCAATGAACCATAATGGTTCCACTAAACCAAGTTCCTTGAAACCAATCTTGCCTATCATAAATTTTACATTATATGCATTCGTGATACGTCATTCTTAGTGGTTTGATATAGTACATGCCATATTTTAGCATTGAAAGTTCCAATGAACCACAATGGTTCCACTAAACCAAGTTCCTTGAAACCAAACTCGCCTATCATTAATTTTACATTATATTCATTCGTGATACTTCTTTCCAAGTCGTTTGATATATTACATGCCATATCTTACCATTGCACATTCCAATGAACCATAATGGTTCCACTAAACCAGGTTCCTTGAAACCAATTTCGACTATCATTAATTTTACGTTATATTCATTCATGACACATCATCCCAATTTGTTTGATATTTTACCTGCCATATCTTATCATTGAAAACATTTGAGGGTGTCCTAAAGGTACCATTAGAGAACGTGCCATTTTTTCGATTTCAACCATTTTCTAAATGGTTCATTCCAGGAACCATAATTATTAATTGGCGAAAATAGTAATTTATATCTGCTTCAATCTCGTCATTACGATTTGTTTGATATATTACTTAATAGATCTCTCCATTGAAAATTGCTTGATGGGGTCGTGAAGGTACTATTTGTACTCGTGCTATTGAGCGGATTTATTTTTCTGACTGGTTCGTGCAGTGTACCATATTTTTACCCTTCTATCTCGTCATTTCGATTTGTTTGATATATTACTTAATATGTCTTCATATTGAAAATTGCTTGGCGGCAAAATTGAGGTACCATTTGTGCACGTTCTAATGAACCGATTTAGATAATATTTGGGTTTGGTTCGTGCCATGGACGACGTACATCGACTGACGAAAACAGATCTTGAAAATGTTTTATACCCTCGGAGGAGTTACAGACAGACGGTCAGACAGACTGACAGACACGTTTCCCCATTCTGATAACATAAAGCACCTTTCGGTACTTAAAAAACCATTAAGGAATGAAAACCAAGTACCCAAAGTAAACCATTCGCGGAACCGTATTAATCAATAATATCAATAATATTACGTGATATTCATTCCTGACACATCCTTCCAAGTTGTTTAATATATTACATGCCATATTTTAGAATTGAAATTTCCAATGAACCATAGTGGTTCCACTAAACCAGGTTCATTGAAACCAATTTCGACTGTCATTTATTTTACGTTATATTCAAACATGACACATCATTCCAAGTCATTTGATATATTACATGTCATATTTGATCTTTGAAAGTTCTATATAATATACCATGTTGGTCACAAATTCCTCCTATACCCTACCAACATCTCATAGAATCCATGTCCCGAAGAATGCAAGCAGTAATAAGAACGAAAGGTGCCCTAACGGGGGGACTCATAATAATTTGGGATTAAGGGGGTGCTCATAATAATTTGGCCATTCAGTGTAATCTCTACCAGAAAATAGGAGGAGGAGGGTGATATAAGTAAATTAAAATTACCTCAAGTTCGTCAACAACTTAAAGAAAATGATATAACCGATATTTAACAAGTACCAAAGACAAAGTAACATCTTCATTACCATGGGAGTAGTTGACTCCATATTCAGCAGATCCAAGTCGCCAGATTATAAAGTTTACAAAAACTAAATATTGTTACAAAAAATCGATATATAAATGTTAGTTGTGGAACCATTGAATTAAATTGCTAACATCTCTGAAATCTAAATTATATACAAAATTATTAATAATTTAAATTAGATTAAACCAAGAGATAAGTGAAAAAGTGAATGTATGTAGCACGTGATTTAATCACTAATTACAACAATGACTCGACTTTAGAAGGAGAAATTAACATGGGTCACCAATTAGTCAAGTCGCCAAGCTGAAATCATCGGTTGACGAGATACGGACTGGTAGGCCGAACGAGTTTTTCACGAAGATTCGACCGCCAAAACTCTAGGCCGACCGAATACCAAATCTTTTTTTTAGCTTCTTTAAGTTCTCTATATCTTGGTGCGGTCAGGTCCTCGAGAACCACTACGTTGCATGCTGCATCGGTGATGCCAGCTGCATGATAACGGGACGTGGCAATGATGACAATCGAGGACCCAAACGGTGTATAGAAAGGATATCTGCTGGTTTTATAGAGATCTCCAGGGTGGCCACCAGCAGATCCAAGATAACTTTGGGGAGGGACTCCGCCAGCTCCTCCGCCACACAAAAGATCCTGACATTGGAGCGGCGAGAATATTGCTCCAATTCGTCAATTAGCTTAAAATTCTCATCAATTCTAGACTCTTCATTTCTTATCACTTTATTTTCAAGTAATGAAAATTTATCCTGCAGAGCGACATATTACATATCGACTATCCTTTATTTTATGTTATATTCATTCATGACATGTCTTTCCAAACTCTTTGATATATTACATGCTATACCTTTGCAATAAAATTTCCAATGGAGCATAATGGTAAAACAATCACGTACCTTTGAACCAATATCGAAATTCAGTAACTTTATATTGCATTCATTCATCACTCATTATTTCAAACAGTTTTATATTTATTACATGCCCTATCTTAGCATTAAAAACCTTTTAAGGGTACATAATGGTACCACTAACCCACATACGTTTTAACCAATTTTTATGATATATTACATGCCATACATTGGCGGTATAAGATTCCAATGAACCATTATGGTAATACAAAATCACGTATCTTTGAACCAATATCGATAAACATTAATTTAAATTATTATCATTCATGACAGGTCATTCTAAGATGTTTGATATATTACTCTGCAGATCTTATTAAAAATTTCCAATGGACCATAATGGTAACACAAAACCACGTATCTTTGAACCAATATCGACTATCGTTTCTTTTATGTTTTATTCATTCAGGACATATCATTCCTTGCTGTTTGATATACGGGGTGTCCATAATTGAAGAACCCTATTGCAAAGTTGTCTTTAGGCAAAACCAGTCATCAGAAAAGTGTGAAATTTTGTGGAGGGCTTAATGAAAAGATTGGAATTTTTTTCATCGAAAAAAAATAGTTACAGATTTCACCACCAGAAAGCGTTTTACGTTGAATATCTGTCATGTGTGGCCTGCCCAATTCCTGAGATCCCAATTTCGTAATTTTCAGTTGCAAAGCTCCATGTTGCTTCCTTATGATATCGTCTCATCTTACTACGAGGACGAGGTCGATGTATCCTGTTGCCAAGACCGATGATGTGGGATGGGGGGGGGATTCCAAAAGGTTATATCCATAGGATAATGATGAAGTCATTTCACCGGCACGGTGGTGTCATCTATTTGATCTCCTGGAATCGTTGGAAGTAACGAGTGTTACTTCATCTCTTCTCCCATAAAATGTGGTGACTATGTTTTCTCCTTGTCGTCCTGTAGAAGTGGATATGTTGATTCTTCACTGCTGTCCCACGGTGGTAGCTACGATGAAACTTTGTTGCTCTGTAATAATGGCTCTGTTGATTTCTCGCTGCTCCAAATTAGTTGCTATGATTAATCACTGGTCGAAGTTTGTTAAGATGAATCCTTGCCAGGGATTCCTGGATGTGGATCCAATGAGGTCATGAAGAGATGTGGAATGTACACTACTGTTTATAAAAATCGCAACACCCTGATGGAATAGCCCAATCTGCATTAAATTTGGAGCATTTGCATATCATGGGGCAGAAAAGAAACCATTAGATTTTCAGGTCAATACAATGCGTTTTATTGTCACATTAGTATCGGTTGAAACCACCGTGGGATGCAATTACAGCCTCAAAACGTCGTGGCATTGAGTCAAACAAGCTCTGAATAAGGACCTGGGGAATGTCCTGCCATGCTCTGTCTACACGGGTATACAGTTCATCCACAGTTGCTGCTGCAGGAGTCTGACGAGCCAATCGATGAGCAACCCTGTCCCACACATGTTCGATTGGGGACATGTCTGGTGAACATTGTCCTGCCTACTGTAGCACCCCACTGTTGTGCTAACACTGTGGAAGTGGCTGTAACATCTGCTACACACATGCGATAGAGGTGTCTGTCATCTCGCGGTGTCGTCGTGCTGGGTCTTCCTGAGCCTGGTCTTCGGTGTGCCCTGTTCTCTTCGCTCCACTGCCTCCATGCACGCATAATTGTCGTTGCATTACGTCCTACACGAGCAGCAATGTCATGATACGACCATCCCGCTTCACGCAGACCAATTATGCGTCCTCTTTTAAAGTCTGTCAGCTGTTGATATGGTACCCTTCGTCGTCGTCGAGGCATGGTGTTCTTTCAAGCAATTACTTTGAAAATCTAATCATTTATACTCTGACCCATTGTATGCAAATATTGCAAATTGCATATGGATTAGACCATTCCATCAGGGTGTTGCGATTTTTATAAACAGTAGTATAGAAAAGTTCGCTCCTCACTCTCCCAAGAAAACGTTCCTTACAGACATCAAACTACATCTTCTTGACATCTAGTTAACACACTCCCTTGCTCAATCTTAATCATCTGGCTGCCAAACTAAATCAACCTATCACTTAATTAATTATTTGATAATCTATGTTTAAATTCAAACAACATGTAAAGATTTCTTTGCTTAAAAATTATGTCAATTGCAATTAAGCTTTAACCATTTCAAAATTCTCTGTACCATGTTTATTCGTAAACTAAGTCTATTTTCATAAATTAATGTATCTTATGAGTGTTTTTACGATGCAGGGAAAGAAAAGATTTTTCATCTCCTCCCAAACAGTTTCTTTTCGAAGATCATAATTCTTTTATCAGAAAAGCTCGTTTCAAAGATGTAACATACTAGCAGTAAAAAGGAGAGAAAAGAAAATTATCCTCTGTAGATAATTCATATCATCTGTAGATATGGTAGGTCATTCAAGCGCTATATTTAGATCATTTTCAGGTAACTAGTGTCACGACTAAAACTATGCCGGGCTAAGGTCAATGAACCAATTCCCTCGCTTACCCAGAGTTAGGCATAGATCATTTACAGAGAAAGGACGAAGCGATGATTGAATTTCATAATTTTAATAATTAGGTATAAATATGAATACAGTTCTTAAAATTGGATATACTCATGAATTAGTATAAATGGAAAGAACAACTATCTTCTGGCTTCTGTGAGGCTGCACAATTAAAAGTAGTGGCTTGAAGTGGTGTCCAGACAAGTTCGATCCATGTACTTGAGAGTTGGTCTCGAAAACAGTATGATGGTTGTCTTGCCACCGCTACCGAAGAAAATGGCGACCCAGTCGGGTTTGGGAGCGTGGAATTACGTGCTACGGAAAAGAATAAAATAGCATGAATTAGAAACTCTACAGAACACTTCTCTTAACGCTAAGTTAACCGATCTAGTGCGAGCCAGGTTTAAGTGCACTTTTTGTTCTCCTTTCTTTTAGGACGCATAAATTTTAGTTATATGTGGCAATCAAAAGTTTTATGATTAAAGTTAATGCCTTATTGAACTGACAGGTAAAATCGCTTACCCAGCACAACGTTGGAGAAAGCCAAGCGCAACTCGCTGCGAGAGCTCTCCGCGTGGTCGCGACTTGCTAATGTCTGATCTCAATATTAAGACTGGTCGAAATTCCTGCCTAGAATTTGCTGTTGGGGAATCCCCTTTGAGGCCTTGGTCCTTGTAACGGCCTTGGTCCTCGATGCAGTCTGCCTTCCAGTCGCCGCCTGGTTCCGGTAAGCAGGCTGGCCGGTGGCTGCCTTTCGTCCCTGTAGTTTGGTCTTGGCTGAGAATTGCTCGTAGGTCCACCGTCCTGGGACACTGGGTCAGGGGGGTCTCCTGGTCCGGTCCGCAGCGTCTGTTCGGGATTCAATGGGTAATGTCAGTTCGGAATTATCAGATTCCTCGCCTGAAGTAATATTTAAACACAGCAAATGTTCATTAGGCATAAAGTTTAAGAGTTCACGCGCCTGCAATATCGAGTTCCATTCTGATTTCGTCGGCGATGTGTTCTCAGTGGCGCTGGCACTTGGATCTGCTCGATTGAGTCGATTGCTGCCCGTTCTGGGATTATGTTTTCACCACCAACGTTCACCTCGCCTTCCCTGGCTTACTGGCGATGAACATGTTTTGGCTGTGCTTCTCCTTGCCTCAGTTCGTTTGTTTAACTTGGTTCCTTGAGTCCTTCATGGCGGGGCTCACCTGGTTCTCGATTTCTTCACGGGCTCTCTTTTGGGCGTCCAGCTGGCTGGTTCCCATGCCTTCCGTTCGGCAGAGTCCTTCCCCCTCGTCGCAAATGAGGCTTAGACAAGTGGCTCTCATCTCGCCTTGGTTCCCTCGGTTAGGCCGACCGACTCATCCCTGTTGATGTTTACGGCTGTCTTTCTGCATAGACTGCCCTGGGTCCTGGGCCTGTTTGAGTTCTTGAGAATACCGGTGGGGATGACTCGAACGTTCGTTCTCTGGCTCCTGTCGCCTCCAGCTGCCTTGAGGTCTTCGCCCAGCTCGTACTTTAGATCCAGCCAAACTGTTAGACTTTCGATGGACTCTCCGATTCTCGGGTTCTTGCCTCACCTTTTTATTCGCCCCGCTAGTGAGGTTATTACTCATTCGATTATGCAGTGCGAATGGGAGGCCGCCAGCTCTTTTCTCGAACTTAAAAGGTGTGTACGAGGAGGGTAGCTCTTGGCATATTTCTCCACCAATTCGCCCCTGACCCCGCTCGTTGTCACTTAACTTGCGCCGTCATCATCGTCTGATCATCTCTCTTGGTCGTCGCTCTCTTGCTGCGAGAGAAATGATCTGACAAGTAGTCTGATAAAGACTTATTGAAATGTTCTCTTCTTTGAAATACAAAAGTTATCTCACTATGATTGAAAATTCTTTAACATAAGGTTTAATGACAGATTTTATTTGAGAATACAGTGACTGAACTGTCGTCATGATTTGAATGAATGGTGGTAAAATAATTATGTCACTTATTTCAAGACAAAGACTCAAGATCTCTATTTTCCCAGTACCACTAATTTTTAGAGCGCGGCTCTCTTGCGCACTTTTCAACCTTTGTGTCGGATAAGTAATCATAATTTGCATTGTCTTTGCTGTACTAAAAATCCATTGTCATAGCACATTGCTTTTTACAAACACTGGACGGGGGTGAGCACAGGAAATGCATTTTACGCAGTCCGAAAATGGCTGTCTCGTCACCTGTGAACAACACAAACTCACAACTAGACCTTGATATCTTAGAAATAGCTGACGCTCGTACACACACCTGTAATGAGGCGCCAGTTTTGTACAATCCTCGTTTGCTCCCTGTCAACGAATAACGCATTTGCCTTTCGGTCGAAACTGTAAAGAATGGTGTACGTGTTTTAGAAAGTGCATAAGCTTGTACATGAGGTAACTCTATCTGTAAACTGATTAATGAGATGTGATAAACGGGATTTCATAAAAAGTCTTATCTGTTATGGGAAAGCAACAGCAGCTACACTTGACCATTCAGAAAATCATAAACCACGAAGGAATATGGCTACATATTCAGGCAATTTTCGAACAATATCGGTTAAAATCTTTAACAAGGGGTCTTGAAAAATGAAATAAGTATTTATTGTCCCTTGACTGAGTCCATGAATACCTCTTTCAGTTTAAAGAATTCCATTTGACACTAGTAAACGTCATTTAAAATAGTGGAAAAACAAAATTACATGCCTTTGAACAAATATCGACTATCATTAAATTTACATTATATTAATTCATGATATATCATTCCAAGCTGTGTGACATATTACATGGGACATTTTAGCACAGAAAATTTACTATAGCACCATATATAACTACTACAACATGACAATTGAACTAATTTTTATTAGCATTATTTTTAAGTCATATTCATTCATGATGACACGTCATCCCATGCTGTTTGATATATTACATGACATATCTTTGCATTAAAATAGCATGACATTGCATGACATGACATGATATTGCATGACATATCTTGTCATAGCAGGTCTTTGGGTCGTTGTATTGTTGTTTCTAAGATGATGAATAGAGGCCTTACAATACATTATAGTCAGTTTCTTCACACTAACTATAATGTATTGTAAGGCCTCTATTCATCATATTATCATTAAAAGTTCCCAATGGACCATAATGGTAATATTAACTACGTACCTTTGAACCAATTTCGACTAAAATTAATTTTACATTAAATTCATTCATGACACTTCTTTCCAAGCTATTTGAAATCTTATATCCAATATCTAAGCATTAAAAATTTCCAATAGGCCATAATGGTAACACAAAATCACTTACTTTTGGAGAAATAGAGATTAGATTCGAATCCAGGCTGTGGAATTTTCTTTACTATTTTCATCAATAACTATTTATTTTATTTTATTTTGTTTTCTGTATTTACTTATTTCTCATTAAATTTTTTAAAAATAAGGATACACAGTTAAACGGTACAAAAATTAATATACGTTTGTTTGGATGATTTACATTGCACAAAAAAATTTAAATGATAATCTAAACAAATAATAACACTGTAAAAATTAAAGCTACCCCCCCCCCTCCCTGGTTGGAAAAATGTTTGCGATAATGAAATGCATGGAAAAAAGTTTGCAATAATTTGTTGGAAATGAATTTTTTAATGCGTTGCACCACCCTTGGCTTTTATTCATGCTTTGAAACACTTAGGCATTGAGTCAATAAGGTCTCTTATGTTGAATCAGACCAAATTGACTTTATTGAGGCTGACAATTCTTGTTTGTTTGTTGGGTGTTTTTCCTTGACGAATGTCTTCAACTTGTGCCAACAATTGTCGATGGGGTTCATGTCGGGGCTGTTGACTGGCCTTTCAAGCTGGGGTATTTGAATGATAGCAAGATGTGCCTTCACTTTGTTTGAACGATGGCAAGATACGATGTCATCTTGGAAGATGCACTAGTCATCTCCAAAATGATCTTCAACTGTTGGAAGAAGGAGGGCATCAATAATAATAATGTATGCTTCTGAGTGGACTGTTGTTTTCATTATGGACAGTTTGCCTTTTCCTTTAAAAGAAATACAACCCCAAACCATGAGTTCTTGTGGAAACTTTCTTTGCTGACTAGGCAGTCATCGTTAAATTTTTTGTTTGAACGCCTCCAGACAAATTTCCAGCGTCGTAACCACTTGACAAACAAATCCGGCTTTCGTCAGAAAAAATAACTTTCCTCCAATCTTCAATTGTCCACTTCTTGTGAGTTCTTGCCCATTTCAAACGTGCTTATCGGTGTTTCTAAGTTAGACGCGGCTTTGTCTTCGCTTTCCTCGAATGAAACTAAGTTCCTGTAGTCGATTTCGGACGGTTCTGTAACAAACGCAAACATGAGATGTCTTCTTCCACTCGTTATTTATCTCTGTCAATGTGTTTTTTCTCATTTTCTTGCAGATTTCATTTACAGTTTTCTTCTGGCGTTTGCTAGATTTATTCGGTCTTCCTGATTTTGTGTTGGTCTGGACATGGTCTGTTGCTCGGAATTTTTTCCATGTAGTCGAAACAGTAAATTGATCACATCCCAACAAGTTTGCAACTTCAGTTTGAGTCATTCCATCATCTAGCATTTTCACAATGCGCATTTTAAGCTGTTGAGGCAGTTCCATAACGGGTCTCATTTTATGCTCGCAAATTTTATTTTTATGAAATATTTTTGTGAACTATTGCCTTCATAAGCGTTAGGTTTATCACCTAAAAATTAATGGTATAATCCTTTCTACTTACAGCACTGTAGAAAATATTGTCACTAAATTATTACAAACTTTTTTTCATCTGATTTGCTTATCGCAAACATTTTTCCAACCAGGGGTGTTGATGTTAATTTTTTATTAAGTGTGACCAACTGACAACAACCTCTTGTCCACAAAAGAATTTTATTAAGCATATACGTATTTCGAACTCATTGAGTTCATTATTCAATGCCGATACAGAGTTTGGTTGTATTACAGAGAATATATATAGGGGCCGGAGTGGCCATTATCCAATAAAAAGGGTACAAATTTAATTACAAAATAAAAAAGACCAATGGGGGAAAAGCAATCTCTTAACATCAGAAGCGCGGACCTAGTAGAGATACTTCCTCCTGGTCGCGAACGATCGTTACAATCGATATTCGATATTGAATGCCAATTATTAAGATTACAATGAATAAAATCAAAAAAGGTAAAAGGTAAACAAAGTTACAAAATTAAGAAATATAGACAATTAACTTTACTCTTTAAGCAATTTGATAAGTGTCGAATCTCCTATCGGGCCTGCGTCTCCGTTTAGTAACAAGTCAGGGTCCTTCTTGGAAATCTCCAACGTCTCATAGGCGTCTAAAGCGTTCTTGTTTCTGACCTGTCTCAACAAACGGCAGTCTTGTAGAAGTATGTCGTGTCCGGTGTCCAGCATATTCTTGGCCACCGCTGATCTATTCGGGCGGCCGAACCTGGCGTAGGCATTATGCTTGTGGACAAGAGGTTGTTGTCAGTTGGTCATGTCGTTATCCACAGTCCTTTCCAGTTTCTTTTATTAAGTGTAATTATCTTTTTAAAACATCATCTAATTTTTGTGTAATGTAAATCATCAAAATAAACTTATATTAATTTTTGTACCATTTAATTGTGTACCATTTAAAAAAATCAACTGACATCGCGCGCTAGTGAATCGGCACTAACTATCACAAGCTTTTTGCCAGGGGTTGTATTTTAATACCAAAATTGCTTATGCAGTCATATATTATGCTGTTATTTTATAAAATAGTGAAAGACTATAGTAAACAGAATATAATATACTGCATAAATACATGCTTTTTATCTACTAGATAAAGTATTTTGAAACATGTAAAATATATACTATTCTTTCTCGTCATGGATGAGAATATAACTTTGTTTGCGAATATAACTTTCTTTCTCGTCATCCACACCGATACGTTATTTTTTTAAGCAGTCACCTGGAAGATATTTATTTCGAAAGATTGTTAGCTATTCCCTATGAAATACCACAATAGATTTATGCTTTATATATTATTATTTTGCTAAAACTGCGTCCAACTTGAAGTTAATTTTCTATTACTGATTATCTTGTGAAAAACGTTTAGTGATTTAATTCGTGTATTCGCTATTTTATTGCTGACCGTTGTTTGCCAACTTTTTGCTTACTTCCTCGTGTAGTTTTACGTTATTATACAGCACTAGAAGAGGTACCCGGTGTTGCCCGGGATAATTACACTTGCACAAACTTTTCCTTCATTGTTAGTCATGAGATATATATTGTTGGTTCATGCAGTGTGTTTGTGAATTGCGTGCTGATACCATTGTTGATACCTATTGTTGTACCAACTTTGCCTTGCATTGTTGGTCATGAGATATTTCTCATTAATATGCCTTGCCATAACCATGAATATCGATTTTTTATCGATATTTATTATTTTTCCGAAATCTGAGGTAGACAGTGACCTTCCTCATGCTTTAAAGGTCATGTATGCGAAATTTTATCAAGATTGGAATAAAACTGTAGATTTGTATAAAAAACGTACACACAGATCCACAGACCCACAGACGCACAGACCCACAGACAGACAGACCCACAAACATCCTTCTTTATATATATAGATTTGTGCTAAAAACTTTCCTAATAAAGGCTCAAAATCAGATTTCAAAGGAAACAGTTTGACGTAACTCATTATGTCTTCCTATCCATGTTGCTAAGAAACAATAAATGGCATCATCCAACGTGATTCGAACTCTGCTTGTTTCCTGAAATGGTTAATCTCAATGGTTTAATGTATTGCAAGGAAGCCCAATATCATTAACCTAGGTAAAAACGCTTTTGGAATAGACTGTACCATTGAACAAATTTTGCATTATATTAAGTCATAACACGCCATTCCAAGATTTTTGATATATCACATGACATATATATATGTGTTGGCTTTCAACCTTGACAACTTAGTAATCTTTAAGACACCTTGTGACAGCATGGCTGTCTGGTTGTCTGCGATAGCCTAACTGGTAGAGGCCTCGACCATGAGAAGTCGAGTTTCCTGGTTCGAATCCAGGTCCTAGAATATTTCCTTCCATTTTCGATAAAAAATATTACATCATGATTGGAGGTCATCACCAGTTTATATTTAATTATTTAACTATAGTTAGTTTGCCATCTTCTCGAAAGTTATTTAGAAGCTCTTTTATAAGCGTTTAGCGTCAGCATGGTTTTATAAGCAATTTAGTTTCCAATAGTCAGCATGGTTTTACCCCGAATAGATCCACATATCAGAGGTGAGATGGTTGAGAACAAATTGGTGACTGCATTGTTTGTCGATTTTACAAAAGCCTTCGACACCGTCTCCATCCCTTAACTCCTGACTAAGCTTGATACACATTTTCATATATACGGACCTCCTCTAGCATGGCTAGATAGTTTCCTGCGTAACAGGGAATATTTTTTAAGTTGCGAAGAGTCTTCTTCTTCTTTGATTGTGAGGATCCTTGGGGTCCCTCACGGCTCCACATTGTCCCCCTTCTGTTTTCTCTGTTCATTAATGGCCTACCATCCGTTTTTAGAGGGCAAAAAATTATTACGAGGGCATATTGAAAAGTAATGCCTCCATAGCTGTAAATTTTTTATTTTATAACCGATTTACAAAATTCTTTTTGTATCTGATACTTACATTTGTCCTCTATGTAATGCACTATTCACTTTTCGACATAGTCTCCACTCCTTTCCACGCATTACACCCAGCGTGTACTAGTTGGGTGAACCCATCGGAGAGGAATTCCGGGGTTGTCGTCGACACGAGGATTGAATGGCAGCTTTGGATCCTCTTCTGCAGCACGATAACGCCCGTCCGCACACGATCGCCACACATCAGAGGGGATTGCAGCGCCTACAGTTAAAAGATGAAAAACTGCAGTTCAAAAATGAAAGACTTTGCACCTTGCGACTTTCACCATTTCCCAAAGAGGAAAGAGCACCTTAAGGGGCATGAGTTGCGTTCTGACGACGAGGTGAAACCTGCCGTTTGGTCCTGGTGTCTACAACAACCCCGGAATTCCTCTCCGATTGGTAGTCACGCGTAGGCGAAAAGGGATGGGGACTATGTCGAATATATCAAAGAAATCGTAATGACGAGATAGAAGGGGTTATTCTTTACTATTTTCGTCAGTCGATAAATATGGTACATGCAACGAACCATTCACAAAAACTATCTGTATCCATTCAATAGCATCTGCACAAATGGTACCTTCACGACCCCACCAAGCAATTTTCAGTGGAGAGATATATTAAGTAATATATCAAACAAATCGTAATGACGAGATTGAAGCGGATATAAAATATTATTTTCGCCAATTAATAAATATGGTTCAAGGAATGAACCATTTTGAAAATGGTTGAAATCGAAACAATGGCATATTTTTAAAGGTACCCTTTTGACACGTGCTCTAATGGTACCCTTTTGACACCCTGAAATGTTTTCAATATTAAAATATGGCATGTAATATATCAAACGACTTGGAGTGATGTGTCATGAATGAATATAACGTAAAATTAATGGTACTACAAATTGGTTCAAAGGTACGTGTTTAATGGATCATTATGGTCCATTAGAAATTTGCAATATTAATATAGGGCGTTTTAATATATGCTTCCGCGAATGGCTGAGTTTAACCTTTCGGTACTTTGTTATGTCATTCCTTAATGGTTTATTATTTATTGTATATTTACTTATTTACATCATTTATTATTTATTTTTCGATTTATTTATTTAATCTAAAGAAAGATACAAGTTGCCCAACCAGGGCCTCTATGGTGGGGGCCGAGGAGGTAGGTCCCTGGGTGGGGAGTAAAGAAACATCGTTTGATGAATAAAGTTAAATTTTAAGGAGTGAAAGGGTGAGGAAAAGAGGGAAAAGTTAGTTTCGTGGGAACGCTAAAAAATAGTTAGACGGGATTTGAAAGTGGCAGTGTTTGATAATGAACGGAGAGCTAGTGGGAAGGTGGACTAAAATCTATTGCCGGTGGTGGAGACACTTCTAAGTTGGAAGTTTCGTCTGAGGTGAGGGATTGGTAAGAAATTATTGTGTCGGGTATTAAAAAGATTCTAGTGGATGTAAATGACTGTTTAGGGAGAGTAGTAACTATGGACTTATTAGGGTGCTTTTTTATGAAAGTTGCTAGGTTAATATTGTAAACTTCCTGAATGGGACTTATGCCGACGGAATTAGAAAGGAGAAAGACTGGGGTAGGTTTACGAATTTTAGCATAATGCAAATAAACTATTTTTGGAGTCTTAATAAGCGTAAGAAATAAATTTAGCAGTTGATCCCCAGAAACGGAGTCCATAAGAGAGTGAAGAGTGGATTAAATCATTATATACTAAGAGTTGGATTTGGGTGGGGGGGAGGAACTGAAGACGAGAAAAAAGTCCTAATCGTCGGTTCAGTTTAGAAGCTAATCCATTAATGTAAGCATTCTAGAAAGGGCTATGGGATAAATGAATTCGTAGGTATTTTAAACATTTGGAGGAGTTAATGTGTTGAGATCTGTAGCTTTGCGAAAATTCGTTCTTATCAAGCTTTTTTATCCATTGATGGAAGATGATTTATGAGAGCATATTGAAAAGTAATGCCTCCATGGCTGTAACTTTTTTATTTTTTAACCGATTTTCAAAATTCATTTGTCCTCTATGTAATGCACTATTCACTTTTTGATCTTATTCCTTTCCACGCATTACACCAACGGGTGGATTAGTTGGGTGAACCGGTCGGAGAGGAATTCCGGGGTTGTCGTCGACACGAGGATTGAATGGCAGCTTTGGATCCTCTTCTGCAGCACGATAACGCCTATCCGCACACGGTCGTCGCCACATTAGAGGGTGTTGCAGCGCCTACAGTTCAAAGATGAAAAACTGCAGTTCAAAAATGAAAGACTTTGCACCTTGTGACTTTCACCACTTCCCAAAGAGGAAAGAGCACCTTAAGGGGCATGAATTGCGTTCTGACGACGAGGTGAAACCTGCCGTTCGGTCCTGGCGTCGATAACAACCCCGGATTCACCCGACTAGTCACGGTTGGCGCAATGCGTGGAAAGGGATGGGGACTATGTCGAAACGTGAATAGTGTATTACATAGAGGACAAATGTAAGTATCAGATACAAAAACAATTTTGAAAATCGGTTAAAAAATAAAAAAGTTACAGCGAGGCATTACTTTTCAATATGCCCTCGTATAAGGTTTTATCTGTTCCAGAGATAAAGGGACATAAAATTGGTTGTGTTCCAGAGTAAGAGGTTATTCAAGACTGAGTTAAAAGTTTCTTCGATAAAACTTAACGAGGAATCTGCATATGAAATTGTTGCGTCGTCTGGATATAGTATTAGCGGGAAAGGGTCATACGTAAGGTCATTTAAGAATAAATTTAAGAGAAGTGGGAATAAAATGAAGCTCTGGGGGATAGCTAGATTGCGGATGATAGTAGCGGTTGATTTGTTAAATAGATGGAGGTGTATTGTCTCTTTGATAGGAAAATAGAGAGCCAGGAAAGTGGCGAATATGAAAAATTGGTATAGCTTAAAAATAAGAATTTCATGAGGGATAGAGTCAAATATTTTGAAATAGTCTAAAAATAGAGAGAGAGACAATTAAATTGTTATTAGACATGTGTTTGAAATTATCTATTCCGTGAGTACAAAACAGGTAGTGATAGTGGTTCGTTTACGTAAGAAGCCATGTTGTGAAGTTGAAAGAAGGTTATTTGAAAAGATATTGGAAGATAATCGGGACTAGAAAAGGTCCTCAAATATCTTGGCGAAGGAGGGAAGGATGGAAATTGGGCTTTAGTTAGAGAGAAAGGACGGGTCAACTATTTTGTAGCTTGACAAAATTTTAGCTGAACGGAATTGGCAGGGGAATTTACCTTGGGTTAGGGAAATATTATAAGGGAATGTTAAAGGTAAAGTGAAACCGAAGCATGCACGAATTATGATATTAGAGCTGATATATAAGGAAGTCTAGTTTTAAGTCGGCTGATAATTGATGATACTTCTTCAGGGGAAGCTCCTGAAACGAAAAGCAAGGACA
The DNA here is from genome assembly GCA_023313115.1 of Rhysida immarginata. NCBI lineage: Eukaryota > Metazoa > Arthropoda > Chilopoda > Scolopendromorpha > Scolopendridae > Rhysida > Rhysida immarginata. Next base: position 1,187,892 of record JAHWFO010105497.1, read on the forward strand.
TCTTACTAAGTACGGGGAAGTGGTATCATAGTTGTGGGGATAGAGAGGGCGAAGAGGGGGTGGGTGGAAGTATTGTTTCCCAAGAAGTTGGGAGTGGAGTCAAGGGAAGAATGTTGGAGAATGGGCTGGTAGGGGGGGAGAGGTTTCGTGATTAAGGTTTTTTTATGATTTTTCATTTGGAACTATTATCCTTGTTAGTGACATCCTTGAATAATTGCGCGAAATAACGCGCTTTGGCGCGTTTAGTGTTAGCAGGAGTGTACTTAGAGAAGGAATTAAATATAAGTTTATTATGATCGCTGGGAGAACGGTATATAAGGTGTAAAGCATCAACTGTGAGCCAGCGATTGTGCCTCTAATATGAGATTAAAGATTTGCAGTCGTAGCACCATTGACTAAAGGCAGAATTTTGAATGTCTGTGGCCGAATGAGTAGTTAAGATGAATCCCACATTAAGATTCATCTGCAAACAGGCATGGCCCAAAAGAGGATCATATAAAGAAAGATGGACTCAAGTTATTTGGTGTAACGAAATGATAAATGAATTTATTCATATAAGAAACAATTTAAAATTAATGATATTTAAATACCCTTCGACCTCTCTATCAGGATCGGAAAGAATTGAGTAGATAATTAAAACAATTGATTTAGTCATAGCAAAAGAATCTCAATAAAATTGGCATCAAGTAAAATGCAGAAAATAATCATTATAAAAGTAGCTCATGAAATGTACGCCTCTCACGGTTAAAAATTTCTGTATGTTGCAGAATTACGCAGTGGAATTAGAATAAAGAACGTGACGGCGGACGGATGATTAAATTGAATAATCTTTTAATAATTACGAAAATGGAAGCACAAAAATGCAAATAATCAAAAGCACAAAATAAATAACTATAAAGGCTTAACTTTAATAATCCCTTAGGTGACTTAAACTAAAAGTCACTTAGCAAAAAAAAACATAGTAAATCTTAACTACATTTATAAGGATACATGCACTTACAAACAAAAGTAATAATTCAATTCCAAATTATTTTCTATCAAAAACCCTGTAAGCAACTTGCTTATTAACAGATATCAAAGTGCAAAAACAAATATCAAAAGCAATACTTAATAACTGAGTCACAAATTAAAGCTAACTAAAATTTCCCTTATCATAGACTTATAGTGCATAATCAGATACAAGTAAACACCTCAATAGAATTTTTATACTTGACTTAAATTGTACCAAAGTAATATAAAGTCACAATACATATATTTCAAAAAAAAATCAGTATTTCGTATAAACCTCTTCACACAAAAGTAAGCAATGAATACATTCAATATCGCTGGCTATTCACACACAACGACTACAATGTAATAAATAATTTATCCAATTATTCTCAGTGGCAAATAATTTACATTAGCTTACAGTTCACTGTTCTATGACCCTCACAAGAGAGTGGTCAGAAAAGTAAGTCACTAAAGTTGCTAACTAAGTATTAACAAATTTCAATTTATCACTGTCACAAAATGAGAGCGGGAACAGATAGGTAAGAACAGTCAATGTCCGGTTAAAGTCACAATAATGTAATACGCATATCTAAAAGAGGTCACAGTAACACGAATAAATGTTCCCCTGCACGCTCTCCACTGTAAGGAAAAATAATAGGACTCGTATTAAGAGCTTACAATAAGCACAGGTAAAGATAACCTTTCCGTGACAAAATAAGAAAGGGGGGAAACTTTCACGAAAACACGCCGGGCTTCATTTACAAATAGCCTACCTCACCCGTTCCAAAAGCACACTGCAAATTCGCAGAGCAACTGATAGGCCTTGCGTCGCTAACACAAGAGTTAACGTGAAGCTCCCGACGAAAGAAACCTCCGAAGAAATTTTCCGCCTAATGAGAATACAGTACTCACGGTCTTGGCGGGAATCACCTTGAATGCCTGTTCCACCAGCAAAAACACTTTGTTGTCAAGAAGGCTGGTTTCATAGCTCCCGTCTGCATTCACGCTGCATAGCGATATGGAAACCTCCGCCTCGGAAACTCTACGGCACAGCTTGCTCGCTGCCGTGCTTCGTATCTCGTCGTCCACCCGTGGTTCCTTGTGCTCCCCGTTCTGATTACGCCTGCCTGCCATCTCTACGATGGAACATAATTCCCGTTTCGAATCCAAGGTGTCTTCCTTCTGACCTCTGCAATCTACCAAGTTCAACTCTTCTCTCTTCACTTTTTCCATCTGATTTTCGAATTTTCCACGCCGACGACGCTCTCTTTCCCTATTGGAGCAGGCGTGTTGATGCGGGTGACGCGTCGCCTGGATCTCCTCCCTCCTTCTGGTATTGTATAAACCACGAGGCGGAAATCCAGCACGAGTGTCATCGTAAATCGAGTTGACGTTAGATTTCGGTGATAACGCCTCAAAAGATAACACAATCCTTAAATTTACGCATAGCTTTAGCAAATAGAAACTCAGTTAACTAAACAATTGAATCAAGTAGAATATAATAACGGCAATCAAACCCCATAAAATGTAATGGCAAAGAAAAACGCTTTAAAATGGCCAGGGACTGAAAATCAAGTCTAGAACACACGAACTCAAAACGGAACAGCAACATCAGCATCGTGGTGGCTGGACAACGGGCGTGGCGGAACATCTCTTTGGTCATCTCTGGTCGTCTACTTCGTTTGTCTGCACCTGGATACGGCGGCAAGGCAACTCAGGAAAAGGTCGTGGGGCAACTACTAACTGATAAGTTACGGGACCAAAGCATTGTTAACGCGGTGGAAGACTCGTTACAAAAACCTCAAGATCTCCATTAAAATTCTAACTTTCTCTAAAATACAGAAAGCTCAACTCGTTTTAGAAAACGTTCAAAAGAATACCAGATACTTCCTTCTACAGCATAAACTGCTGTTTGTAAATGTCAATAGAAAACACCGTTCAATAAATGTCCCAAATGCATAATAAATAAATATATAAATAAAAAAGCATAATTGAATTATAAATTATTCGTAATAACAATCAATACCTTTACACCTCTCCCCGTTCACCAGAATGGTTTATACAGTAAACCATTCTTTTACGTGTGGTCCCTCCAAACCAAAAGATCCAGGTGAGTCGTGCTGTCCAAGTGAGTAACCTATCTGAGCCATCAAACAAAACATTCTTAAAATGTAATAAGGTGAATCTTTCTTAATCTACCATTGTAGATTCACTCTAAATAGCAAATTTTCTTGTAATATCCAAACACAACTCTTAGAAAAGGAAAGAAAGTTTCTAAAGTTCATAGTACCCAAAAAGTTCACTTCCTCTGAATTGAGGTTCAGACAGTCTGTCCAAAGTTCTGAAAGAAAAAGAGAGTTCACCACAGTTCATTTAGAGTTCACAACTGTCACAAAGTTCACAGTGGTCACAAATAGTCACAAAGTTCCGTTTTGTTTTTCACGAAAGAGTCCCGGGTCAGGAAATAATTCCAATTGTCCACTGGTTCTAAAGAATTAACTTTTAGAACAATATTCTCACTCACACCTTGAATCCTGGCAATTTCAATTAGTTCAAAAAATATAAGGGAAAAACTTCAAATTCAACTGGTGGTGTCGCAATTGGTCGGCTGGACTAATCATTCAATACTTTATTGGGGTCCGCCTTCCTGTTGCGTACATATTAGCCATATTTAATAATAACGTAAGTGGTTAAGAAATTTCAGGTAAAGACAAGACTCTTTAACATTACTTTCAATAGTAAACTAAGTAAGTTCAAAAAATCACGTGTTAAAGCACTAAGGGATTATTTTTACGCAGAGTTTCTAAGCACACATTAAAACACTTTCTTTGTTAACAGTAAAACAGGTAAACTGTGGACGTGTGGTGGCTAAAAATCAATTTCACACGAGTTTGGTTCATTAACACTGGTCAGTTCACTAACACTTGTCAGCTCCTTTATACCTGTCAGCTTCCGAGTGTTCTCGGGGTAGTTCTGCAGTACGGGTAGCACACTCTCACCTTATTGTGTCGTCAGCACTCCGGGCATCTTTCAGCAAAAAGGAGGCTCCCTTCACGGGCACGTGGTTTTTAGCAACGCTCGCTGTGGTCGAAGATCCAAGGCGAGTTTCAGTATTCCTCACTTGGTGACGTGCGGCTCCCCTCAGCGGCGGAGGGGGGGGGGGTCCTTGTTGTGGCGGTTCCCTCGAGCAACTGAAAGAGAGCCAACGACAAATTTTCTGTCCCCAAGTGGCTAAGCGTTTAAACCCAAAATTAGGAATTCAATAATAAATTCCAAAACAATAATTCAACAATTCAATTCCAAAAAAAAATTTTTCCCCGTACTGAAAATTAGAGAAATTGCACACTATGCTCAGACAATGATGATCTCATACATGAAAAATATCGCAACAGATCTCCCAAGGGTTTCTAAGGGGTAGCAAACTTCAATAAATAAATGAAAGACGGTTACATAACAAAAGAAAATTCTAACAATTGAGTGTAATAAAGGTACTTGTTATTTCTTCGACTGTGTCTAAAGTAACACATGTCGATGCAATACCAAATTCGACACAGTGTTCGGGTAAAAAGACAGAAAAGACTTGGAAAGCTTATAAAATAATACTTCTCACTGGAGAAGGGCAAGCCTTCTGGGTTTCCCATTCCTATCTGGATTCCAAAGAGAGAGAAAAAAAACATTGATGGAACACTATATGTATCGCTAAAGAAACGACTATTTGCATATTTCAGGCACAATCTGGAGCGTAAAGATGAAATACAAACAATCCCCTAAGCGTTTGAGTGCGGTTGATTGTTTGTAAACAAGGAGAAAAGGTCAACCAGCTCGAGGTGCATTGTTTAACCCGGAAGTCGAGGTATCTAATCCTTCTTCCAATGAGGGTGGCTGTGCTGGCTTCCTCCTCGTCTTCAAGCTGACGCCCCTCGGTCTCCACGCTGTCTCTGAAGCTCGGGAGGGGGGTTGTTCTGTTCGAGTGGCACTCCCCAAAACGTCGCAAGTGGTCGCTCTGCCTCCCTCTCTGGTTCCATGGCTGGAGGAGAGGACCCCGTAGCATTCAAAAGGGTTCCCACGTGGCGTAGGCGGAAAAACGATAGTTTCCAGCACAGGCTGGCTTTCTTAGAACAATACGCTGGCCTCACTGGCAAAGGATGAGGGGAAAAACTGTCCCGAAGATAAGGCAGTTCGACGGCTTGTGCACCCAATTCAGCCGGCACGCATATACATGTCGATGTGAGAATTCTGCTCTGCACTGCGGATAAGAGAAACGAGTTCACGAGAACTCGTGCTGACCTCATGGACATGAAAGATATCGCGGTTCATACAACAACATCAAAAAGAAAATTGAAAGGTACATGGCGGTCCAAGAATGATAACGTAAGAAAATGAGAAAGTATGGGAACGGCTGACTGGCACCCACGTCAATCGCACGAATTAAAAAAAAAAAAAGAAAACGTGCTGGTGTCGGTTGAAGATGAATGGTTGGGCACCATCCAAGCGTCTCCTGTCATCGAATCAGGTGAGTCCTGTTAACACCTCTTAAGATTGCAAAAGAAATTCCAAATTGCAAATTTGTCTGCTTTAGGCACTCGCCGTCCGTAAGGAGGGCGGACATTAAGACGATGAAGATTTGGCAGTCCAATTCCGTCTGGCACGAGATTGCCCTCCCCAAGGAAAGGGGGGGGGGGGGCATAACTTCGGTTCTCCGGTGGTTCCGACAGACGGAAATCGGTATAGACTTCGCAGACAAATTCAGTATGGGTGCAGTTCCAATGACGGCTGGTGACTTCAAAATCATGAAAGAATTAACAGGCGTCTTCACCCGGTAAGGGGCTCCCGGCTGGCTGAGCGGTCCGACAAATGGATACGGCATAGTCGCTCTCTTCTCCTACGCCTCCGGGTCGCGGCCCGATGGCTGCGAGACTGACTGACCAAGGACTTTCCCCGAGGTAAAGAAATTAATGTATGATTTAATTAACTAGGGTGTTCGCACCCAGCATCGCAGTGCGTCTTTCGGCAAATAGAAAAATAATTAGAAACAAAGGTGAACTGTTTTCGTATTGGATCTGAATGCCTAGAAATAAAAGTTAAACTACACAGCTCTAGTGCCTATATGAAACACTTCACCTGCAAACATTCAAGAATTGTATAGACTTAACTCCTCTATTGACAATCCGGCAGGCAGCAAACTAGGCCAGGACAAAGTAAACTTTCTGCCCAAACAGCCATATAGCGTAGGAACCTATCCGATCGGGCAATGGCCATCCCGCCGGACCCCGTTATTAATGTAAAAATGCCATAGTTCCAAATTTGAAACTAAAATAAACTCTTTTACCTAAACACCGTCTAATTGAATGTCTTAGTGCTAACTGCACCAATTACTGAAAAACTTAACGATTGTATGGAATGTTTCAGCTACCTTACTAATAAAGTAAATTTGCCACCTCTATACCTGAGCCAATTGAAAAATGCCACAGACAATGAATGAGACTCTAAAATCCCAACTGTATTCTAGATGGGTTTTGCATTTATGCCTCCAAACTGTTAGTAACCTCAACCAGTTTATTGTTTCCAGAATAAACAAATATGTCTGTCACAAAGTATCACTCTAGATAACTACACACTCTAAATATTCTAAGTATTGTAAATTTAAATTAATATTTAAAGCAACTAGTATAGTAAGAAATAAAATTCACAGAAAGACTAAAAATAAAATTCTAAATTCGTTCCTTCGCAAAGCATGTCTCTTACATTAACACGAAATAAAAGGCTTTGATTAAACTATAATTATTTCACATAATTAACTTAAGACAATCCAAACGATCATCTTCTTAACACTAGTTGTTTTACCTTTGACTAAAATTCAATTAATATGCTTAAGAAGTAAAGGCTTCTCCCCGTGTTTCTTATCTTCTCCCGTTTTTCGGGTCAACCAAAAGAATATACGCTTTAATTATGGCATTGCACAACATCCATGCCTACATAAAATTATTTGATCGAAAATAAGAGATAATAAATGGCTCTTGTAAAGCCTGTTCCACTCCATACAGAGAAAAAAAATCTTGGGTAAATAACTTTTTTTCTATATCCAACCAAAGCTTATAACAAAGTATATACTAGGGTTTAATTAAACATACAATAATGTTTATATACAATTGTTCAACCCCTGAAAATTCAATCAATTTATTTATCTATGTATTTATCCTGTAAAAGTAAAGAATGTGGTTTCCCTTTTCTCCTTCCATTTCAAAACTACTGTATTCTCTTTTAAAAATAGAGAAATATGCAGGCCTTAAATTAATTAATGAAGATTTAAAATAGAAATGCATATTCATTGATATTGTAGCTTATGCTTCTACACAAGCTAAATAATTATGAAAACCTTAAATCCTCTCTTAATGAATAATAAATAAACTTGAATAAATTATTTGTTTATATAACAAAAATGCTTCTGCCTTTTCCTTCAATTCGTTCCCATCACCTAATCAATTCAATAGATGGAAGGGGAGCCTTGGTCTCCCTTCGGAGTAGTCCACTCCAGTGCTCCAAACAATAAAAAAGGGGGGGGGGATTTCTTATCCTCTCTATGGCTACAGTGTAGCGAGGGAGAAGAGGGGGAGAGGGGTGCGTTTTGACCCTCATTTTCACGTCGACTCCCGATCTCTCTCTTGGACTCGCTTGCGCTTCAACCCACTGCTTCTCAGGGCCTCTTTCTTGTTAATTTTAACTCAATCTTGTTGATCTGTTTCCACTATCCCACATAAATTCACATGCCAAAACGTTGGTTAATAAAGTAAACACTCAGTGGTCAAGACAAGTTGCATACCTTTCCTTCCACACAAAATATAAGCAGGTTCGTTTCAATAACAAGCACAAGGGATTAAAATTCTCTTAAAAAGAGAAAAAAATATTAACCCACAACTCTAAAGAACTCAGCAATTAAGAAAGCACAGTAACACTACAAGATAGATCGCTGACTCAGGGAATATAAAAAAAAACCTTGAGTAATAATCAAACTAAGTAAATGTACACAACCCCATAATCTAACACTTCTTGAAATTTCACTCCTTTGTATGTCCACACTCTGATTATTACGATTCAACTCCCTCTCTTGCCGCCCGCTTTTTAGGGTTTATAGCGATGTTTTGTCAACCAATACAGCAAAAAAATATAGATAGTGAATTCCATAATGTATAAGTAAAAGTTGTTAGCAAATGACACTGATTCTATGCAACAACATCTGAGGCAAACTCAAAGAAGGTATAATAAAAATTGTTTCAACTCCAAACACCAAAAAAGGTAGTGCTCGCAACGCTTTGCCAAAAAATGAAGTAGCAATGACAATACGCTCTCATCTCCACATTTCAAGTTGGGGAAAATGTACAATAAAGCAATAGTCTGCCAGCCGACGCTCTAATTTGACATTCTCATAAGTCCCTTCATGATCTGGAGGAACTCACCCACCCTAGCATGAGGCATTAAAATTTCGCTTTCTCCTGGGTGCCAGGTTTTCGAGGACTGGCAGTCAGCTCTACCCATCGAGGCCGGGGCCTCCCGTATTGAGTCTACAGCACTCTCGGGCTGGTTTGCAGCATCTGACGACTCCTCTCTCACTGTATTCTCAGCTCGGACAGCGTCCATCGATCGCTGATCGCGAAGGACGGCAACAACCACGACTGATTCAAGACTGGACCTCTGCTCCGTATGGCGTATGGCGGGTTTACAGGCTGTGCTGGTGGAGGCAACTCAGCGTGCGCAAGCGGCTATGGCGGCAGCATCGGCGCTAAATTCTCTCGAGCTGGCTCGCTCGGCTCAGGCGGACTCTCCTCATGCCTCACAGGTATGTTTACGGGCCTTCTCACAATATAATCCTCCTCCATAAAATAATTCGTCCGAGCAGCTGGGGTTGTGGCAGGCTCGGGTTTCTCCACAGCTTGGCGCGGCTTTTCTCGTTTCTTTTTCTCGGGTGGGGCACCCTGGTCGCCCACCTTTGGCCTTAATCTGTTCGCATGCACAAGTTTGTTCTTAAGTGTCTCCAGATTCTGTATAACGAAATTTATGGGATTCAGCTGCCCAACAATTTTGTATAGCCCCTCATAGTTGGCGTGTAATTTCTTTGCCAAATCCTGTTTAACTTGGGGAATGCCCAGGAATACCAAATCTCCCTCCTTACAGGTGTGTGGCTTAAGCCTCTTATCATGCGCTCGCTTGCGCTGAACCACCTGTTCAGCACTGACCTTTTCTGCCACCTCGTAAGCATGCCTCAATTGGGCTTCCATCTTGCTTCCAAAATTTGTGTCAATGTCATAGTGTACTATTCGGGGCACGGTAAAAACATCAAAAGGCAGGATTGGGTCTCTGCCGAAAAATAAAACAAATGGGCTCTCTCCTACGGACGAGTGGGGGGTGGAGTTACAGCTAAAAACAACATACGGAATCCACGAGTCCCAGTTTTTTTGACTATGGGACACGTAGTGCTTCAGGGCGCCTATAATTGTTCTGTGCATCGCTCAATCATCCCATTGCCTGATGGATGAATAGCGGTCGTTAACAATTTTTTAATTCCCAGACGCGCGCAAACCTCTTTCATAAGATCGGAGGTTTGTGCCTCGATTGCTTAAAGTTTGAATAGAGATGGAATAACGGGTGGAAACACTCTCCGCTAGCGCTTTCGCAATAGTTTCAGCTTTCTGATCTCGTAATGGCAACGCTTCACAAAAGCGACTATAATGGTCGATTATAGTAAAAATGTATTTATTCCCGGAATCAGATGTAGGATAAGGATCAGCCACGTCCAAACTTAAATGGAAAAAGGGATGCTTTGCTACGGGAAACCCCACTTTCTCAGTCCACTCAAAATGAACGACAAAGACCTAAAAATGATTGAACGTCACGCACGTTCCTCGGGCGTGGAAAATTTTGCACTGCTTCAATCTTATCAGGATCAGGGGCTATTCCTTTCGCAGAAACAACATGCCCTAAAACATTTACTTTATCACTTAAAAACTGACACTTCCGGGGCTTTAATTTCAAATTGACATCCCTTAATTACTCAAACAAGTTCTTCAAACTGCTCAAATGGGTTTCAAACGTCTCAGTGAAAATGATCCAGTCATCTATATAGACGTTGATTCTGTCCTTTAAACCTCTAATAATACAATCAGCTGATCGCTGCCAAAGCGCTGGTGCATTAGTCAAACCCATGGGTAAGCGCTTGAACTCATATTTCCCGTTAATTACTGAAAATTCTGTGTTTTCGGTATCACTGATTTCCAACTGAAAGTAACCTTGGTTGGCATCCAAGACAGAAAAAAATTTCGATTAACCCAATTAAGAAAAACATAAAACTATCAATGGAAGAGGGTAGGCATCAACTTTAGTTACAGCGTTCAATTTACAGTAATCAACCACAAAACGGTAGGTCCCATCCTTTTTCTTAACCAATAGGGCTGGTGTTGCCCAAGGCGATGTGCTTGGATAAATAATTTCGTGTTTTAACAAATCATCCACCATTTTGTTCATAACTTCTCTTTGTGAGTAAGAAATACGATAAGGCTGCTGCGCAATCGGGCGTGCATCTCCCGTATCAAGTGTATGATTAGCCAATTTACACTTCCCCAAACCAAAATCAAATTTAGAAAATACATCTGAATATTCCAATATTAATTTTTCCAGAGCTCTCCGCTTTTCAGGGTCTAAATTTTCTAACTTAAAAAGTACTCAAAAATTCTTGTTTATCAAAATTTTGCTCTGCGCCCTCATCAATGGTGTTATTAAATTCCACTTCCTCCTCCTCAGCGCCAAATAATTCTCCTAATACCTTCCCCTTTTGTACGGTTAACATTTCGCCTGAATAGTTCATCCAGCGGACTGGGATCGTGTTATATTTTGAAATTTTTACCAATACTTTTGCACCAATAAGACGTATCAAGTTCCTTAGGTTCTAATATGCCAATTCTATTTGAAAGAGATTTTCCTTCAATTTTTGCTTCAAATACTACTTCAGAATAGGGAGGAATAGTAACCTGTCTTTTGCAAAATATCGGAATCGCTTCAATCTGTTCTTTAATAGCTGTTACGCTGCAAGCACTTTTCCCATCTTGACCCCTTTGCCATATGCCTTCAAATGGAATATTCTGAATCTCATTGTGCAAAACATCACGGTAAAAATCGATAAGGAACCCATACCTATGAAGCATATCCCGTCCAAAAATAGCATGATAAGTAACATCTCTTCTCTGATGCCAAACATAACAACTAAATTCATAATTTCGTTCACCAAAACTAATATCAAGTGAGCAAGAAGCTTCAGACTTAAAATTATGCCTCGTGACCCCTACCAATTGTATGTCGGGTCTCTTAACATCTTTTGCAGAATAACCATTGGCTTTTAATACTCCTAAAGTGTTTGCATCAGTTAAATTTACTTTCAATCCGTTGTCCAAAAGATATTTGGTAGTAAATGGCCCTGCCTTCCCTGTAACAAGCAACTCTTTCGGTTCCATATCCCTGCCATTGAATGCTTGAGCTGTCTGGTTCACTGAGCTCCCTATCTTTCGCCTGGGTGGGAGGCAGCTTGAGCGTTTTTTGACTGGTTTGCTTGTGGCTGGCTCGCATTGGATTCGTTCGGCGGACTCTCGGGTGCCTTACAGCGTTCTCCCTGTGCCTTCATTCTCTTACAACAAAATGTTTGGGTGTGGCCTTCCCGCAGATTGATTTTTTGGGCTTATGGTTGTTACACTGGCTGATCACGTGTCCAGCACGTTTACAGCCAAAACAAATAATTTCTACTCGCACTCCGCTCTCTAAATTTCCTCTGCCTCCCGCAGTTGAATTCTGAGGCTGGGACAGGTTGCCTAATGGTCTGCGCTACCTGCTCTGTTCTCTGTATAGCCGAGGTGGTCGCTCTATCGGGCTGCTGTATATTTGTAAAATTCCCCATTTCCTCCAATTTTAATTTTAAAATTTCGTCTATTCGTTGGCCAATCAGTTCATTAATATTTAATTCACTTCTTTCTGCTGCCAATTCTGTGTTTCCCTTTCCCAATGAATTTAGCCCATGCTAATGCGATACAGCAGCAAACCTAAGTTCCAATTCTTCCTCCTCCTCCGCATAACCAATTGCTTTTTCTAAAGTTTCAGGTCTCCTAAACAGAACAGTTTTTTGTAAGTTGGGGTGCAGTCCCTCCAAAAATTTGCCTCGCAAAAGCTCACTTCACCTTCACCTGCGGCCCAGCTCCTTCTACAGGGATCATATTTCTCCCCAGCGCCTGATGGCACATGGTGAAATTCCTTATGCTCTCCCCTTTGTTCTGTCTACACTCACTAAACAAGCACTCGCTTCTGCCCCTTGGCTCCTTGCCAAATCTCTGTATCATACGCTTCTTAAAATCATTGTAATTGGTGACACTTGCCTTCGCTTGAACGTGTCTACAGAATAATTGCGTGCTCTCACTCAACTTAATCTTAGCCAAATTTAATTTATGATTTAGGTCCCATCCAGATAATTCGCTGATTTCGTCCAATCTTTGGAAAAAAAATCCCCGATCCGTAGATCCATCAAAACCAGAAAGTTCACTCACCAATGCAAACGATGCTTGAGCCATCCTCTTTATAAAGGAAAAGTAAAATGAAAAAGAAAAATTTTCATATTCAGGTGATCCTCCTAGTTGGTATAACGAAATGATAAATGAATTTATTCATATAAAAAACAATTTAAAATTAATGATAATTAAATACCCTTCGACCTCTCTACCAGGGTCGGAAAGAATTGAGTACATAATTAAAACAATTGATTCAGTCATAGCAAAAGAATCTCAATAAAATTGGCATGAAGTAAAATGCAGAAAATAATCATTATAAAAGTAACTCATGAAATGTACTCCTCAAAACCAGAAAGTGCACTCGCCAACGCAAGCGATGCTTAAGCCGTCCTCTTTATAAAGGAAAAGTAAATTGAAAAAGATAGATTTTCATACTCAGGTGATCCTCCCAGGTATTATATTCAAATATTTCAATTCAAACGGATTTCAAAGTATTATCCGCAGTTTTAGACAAAATTCACGGCTCGGAAAAAAAAATTCTGTCGCACTGTAGCCACTGTAAGGTTTGGCTAAACTCATACGTTGTTCGGCGCTCATGTAAGGAAAGGCTGGATGCTTACAGCTGTTGATTTGCATCGCTGTATAAGGTTAGCCCCTTAATTGCAAAGCATCAACCATGAGCCAGCGATTGTTCCTCTAATGTGAGATTAAAGATTTGCAGTTGTAGCACTACTGCCTAAAGGCAGAGTTTTGATTTTCTGTGGCACAATGAGTGGTTAAGATTTAGTATGAACTCTACAATAAGATTCATCCGCAAACAGGCACGGCCCAGAAGAGGATCATATAAGGAAAGATGGACTCAATTCTTTGGAAAGATGGACGAGATGATATATGAATTTATTCATATAAAAAACAATTTAAAATTAATGATTTTTAAATACCCTTCGACCTCTCTACCAGGGTCGGAAAGAATTGTGTACATAATTAAAACAATTGATTCAGACATAGCAAAAGAATCTCAATAAAATTGGTATCAAGTAAAATGCAGAAAATTATCATTATAAAAGTAACTCATGAAAGTACGCCTCAAAAGATAACACAATCTTTAAATTCACGCATAGCTTTAGCAAATAGAAACTCAGTTAAATAAACAGTTGAATCAAGTAGAATATAATAACGGCAATCAAACCCCATAAAATGTAATGGCAAAGAAAAACGCTTTAAAATGGCCAGAGACTGAAAATCAAGGTTTAGAACTCACGAACTCAAACGGAACAGCAATATCAGCATCGTGATGGCTGGACAACGGGCGTGGCGGGACATCTCTTTGGTCATCTCCAGTCGTCTACTTCATTCGTCTCCACCTGGATACGGTGGGAAGGCAACTTAGGAAAAGGTCGTGGGACAACTACTAACTGATAAGTTACGGGACAAAGGCATTGTTAACGCGGTGGAAAACTCGTTACAAAAACCTCATTAAATCGAGCAAAAACAAAAGGAAAACTGGTTGCACCAACTTAAAATAAGAAAATGTTAACTAAAGGAAATTTTGGTGTTCCCTCCCATGCAGGCTGTGCGTAGCTGGACATTTGGAATCAGTGGGGTCTGCAGCCAACCGAGAAACTAAGTCCCAGTCATTGACGCTTACGCCCGTGACAGCCTACACGAAAAGGGCAAGAATAGAAAGCCGCTGGAACGTCTTGGCGGTGCAAGAACCAAAATCATTCTCCGAGATCGAGAAAATTCAAGTTTCCTTGTACGACCGGGATTCGAACATCCGACCAATCACCAACCGGTGACGTCACATGGGTCATCCAAGATGCTTCAAAGCCTGGGTCAACCGGATCAAACCACCTCCACATCCGGAACCCTGACTCAGGCACCTAATAGACATGTGGCCACCTGCTAGAATATAGAAGGTTCCAGAGGAATGCCAAAAGGCAATAAGGCTGTCAACGAAGATCCGAAATAGTTGTGGGTCTTCTATTTTAAGCGTAACCAATCACCCAACCCATTGGCTTGACCCGCATTCAATAAGGCTGGACAATGTCAAAAGATATTGAGATGACAAGAAGAACGAGGGAGCAAAAGCTCCTCTCCCAGTAAAACAGGCTAAATTGCCTAAGAAAGAGGAAGCAACATTAGTCATGCTCCACTCGAGGCCATAAAATTTCTCAGCAACTGAACGAAGAGATTTCAAAAGATCTCTATGAAAATTCTAAGTTTCTCAAAAATACAGAAAGCTCAACTCGTTTTAGAAAACGTTCAAAAGAATATCAGATAATTTCTTCTACAGCATAAACTCCTGTTTGTAAATCTCAATAGAAAAAACCGTTCAATAAATGTCCCAAATGCATAATACATAAATAAAAAGGCATAATTGAATTATAAATTATTTGTAATGACAATAATACCCGTGTAAGGTCTGAACCTTTACATTGTTATAGGTAAATATCTGTTCAAGCCAACGAGAATTTGGATAAAAATTGTCCATTAGTTTGTCAAACTCGACGTCAGTATTAAGTAGAGACCAATTGGTTTGTTCCAGATTTGCATTAAAAACCCCTATCGTATTAGGTGTAATTATTCGAATTTTGGGGAGGTATGGGAGTATGGTGAGATGGGGTCAAAAAAATTGGATTGTGACTATAGGGAAGTGGTCTGATATTGAACATTCTAAGTAGCCGCTATATACATTTTCAGAAAGAACAGAGAAGGTTTGTGTTGAGTCGTTTTCTCTCTGCGTGACTCTGCTGTGGAAGGTCCGAGGATGTATAAGTCAAAGAATCATAGGCTTTTTAACAAGAGAAAGGAACTGTTTTTAGCTTCGACGTTTTTTAATACTCTGAAAAGGAAAAGACTACAACAATATGTTTCTAGGGAAAACATTAACGTTGCTATTTTACATTACTACAATGATTCTTCTGCATTATATTGTTTCCCCCTTTAATGAGTTTTTATATATATATATATATCTCAACACCCCCGGCAAAAAACTTCATTCAAATAATTTTAAACAATTAACAATGTTAAAGGATATGGTTTTGCGTGCTGTATTTTCACCAAAGTTGGGCCAATTTCATTTGTCGTTCAAATTTCCCTGCTGGTAGGTTTTTCGTGAGGAAGTCAGCGGCCATGTTTTCTGTTTCGACGTATTGTAACTTCATCTTTCCTTCTTCTACAAGATCGCGCAGAAAGTGGTAACGAATGTCGATGTGTTTTCTTCGTTGTTGTGCCAGTTGGTTTTCGGCGCATAAAATTGCAGCTTGATTGTCAATTTGAATTGTGGGCATTAAGAGTAAATATTTATCCAATCGTAATTCGTTTATAAATCCAACTGTCCACATTAATCGCTTTGCTGTTTCTGATGCTGCCATGTACTCAGCTTCCATCGTTGAGAGGGCGACTGTTTTTTGTGTTAATGATCTCCATATTATAGGTGCAGATGCTAGTATGATCAGTACTGCTGTTGTAGATCGTCTCGTATCTTTGTCTGAAGCCCAATCTGCGTCTGAGTAACATTTTAATTCTTCGTTTGTTGATTTGTAATGTAACCCTTGGTTGATAGTTCCTTTTAAATATCTGAGAACGTGCTTCGCTAGCAACCAATACATCTTGTCGGGGTTATTGGTGTATCGGCTTAGTGTTGAGGTAGCGTAGGCAATGTCTGGTCTTGTACGGCTTGCTAAATACATAAGGCTCCCTATCAGCTCACGATATGGCGATGTTGTTTCTTCAAAGTCTTCTTTGTTTATGTGGAATTGAGTGCTGGCTGGAAGTGGTGTTCGGGCAGGTCTTGCTTCGGTCATTCGGAAACGGTTCAAAACCTTCTCTGTATATCTTCGTTGTGTAAGTTTGTACCCGTCTTCTTCACGTTCCACTTCTATGCCTAGGATGTAGTGTGCAGAACCAAGATCTTTCATGTCAAAAACTTTACACATCTCTGCTTTGAAAAATTCTATTGCTTTTAAGTCTTTGCTGAATATTATTAAGTCGTCGACATAGATTGCTACAATTAATTGTCTCTTATCGTTTTTCCTTTTTGTGTATATGCAAGGGTCACTCTTAATTGGTAATAGTCCGAGTTTCTTCAATTCTTCGTCTAATTTCTTCCACCAGGATCGATCGCTTTGTTTAAAGCCGTAAAGTGATATCTGTAACTTGCATACATATTCAGGATGCTCTTTGTCTTTGTAATAGGTTGGTTGTTCCATATAAATGTCTTCTTTAAGTTTGCCATTAAGGTAGGCTGTTTTCACATCCATCTGGTGCACAAACATTTTCTCCATTGTAGCTAAGGCAAATAAAGACTTGAAACTGTCAAAATGTACGACTGGAGAGTAAGTTTCATTAAAGTCTTCCCCCGGCTTTTGAGTGAGTCCTCGAGCTACAAGCCGTGCTTTGTGTCTTTCTAATGTACCATTGGCGTCATACTTCTTCCTTAAAACCCACTTGCAAGTAATAATATTTTTGTTTGGAGGTCTTTCTACTAGTGTCCATGTTTGATTCCTTTTGATGCTTCTTATTTCGTCATTCATTGCTTGCTTGCAATAGTTTGCTTTGCTGCCTTTTAGGGCTTCGTGTACATTAATTAGTTCTTCGCTTTCAGTAGAGTTCTCAGTGTTCGTCTTGATTTGGTTGATAGCACCTGTAACCTTCTTCTGTTTGTCCTGTATACGTTGTGACCGCCTTAGGGTTGATTTTGGGTATTTGTTTCCTTTCCATGTTGTTTCATACTCTATTTCCGAATCATCATTTTCCTCGTCATTTTCAACTTGAAATTCCTCTATCGCTTGTTGGTTTTCAGTGACTTTAATCATTTCATCTTCATTGTTAAAAACCGTCTCCGCTTTGCTTAAGGTGTCTTCTAATTCTTCATCTGATTCCTCTATGAAGATGCTTGATAGTTTTTCCGGTTTGTTCGTCTCTTTATATGGAAAACGTGTTTCATCGAATATGACATCTGTAGCGTCGACTACTTCTTGTCTTTGCGTGTCCCAGAGTCTGTAGCATCTTCGAGTCGTAGAGTACCCTAAGAGTATGCATTCTCGTACTTTCTGCTTCCACGTAGCTTTTGTTCTTGGTCTTCGGATGTGAACCCATGCTTTGCAGCCTACAACACGCAAATGTGCAAGACATTGACTTCGTCCTGTCCAAGTTTACACTGGCATCTTCCCTTCAAGTGGACTGGTAGGACAATGATTTCGTAGATATGTCGCCGTACTGGCTGTTTCCGCCCAAAAACTTTCAGGTAAGCCGGATTGAATCAGGAGGCTTCTTGTCATTTCCTTCAAGGTTCTGTTATACCTTTCTGCGATACCATTCTGTTCTGGGGCGTACGCGCATGTATAATAATGGGCATTGCCGTTCGTTTTAAGAAAATCTTTCATTTCTTTGCTGACATATTCTCCTCCATTGTCGGTTATTAATCGCTTCAATTTTTTTCTGGTTTGTCGCTCAACAATTCTCAGGTATTCCTTAAATTTGTCAAAGACTTCTGACTTTGTCTTCATATAGAATACCATAGAAAATCGACTGTATTCGTCTACAAAGGTTAGAAAATATTTGTTACCACCTTTTGACATTGGAAATGGACCGCTAATGTCGCTAGATACCGATTCCAAAAGTTGCTTTACTTTTGAATCTTCTTCTCTGTGATAAGGGTGCTTGCTCATTTTTGCCTTGACGCAAACTTCACACGGTTGATGGAAGTCTTTATGTTTTAAGTTCATCCCTTTGACGTGCTTCTCTAGTCGTTGTAAGTCGCGTATGTTTACATGTCCTAAGCGTTGATGCCAAAGTGACATGCTGTCTTTCTTCGTTTGACTTACGTGTGCCTGTGACTTCATTGCCTCTGATGTGTCGACAGATTCTGTTCGGTAAAGTCCATCACGCAGTGGAGCATGTAAAATGATCTGACCTTGTGGATTCCATATCTTGCATTTTCCCTGGAAGAATAAGGCAGCAAATCCACGTTTGTCCAAGTCGCTGGCAGATATTATATTTTCTGTGGAGTTTTGAATGAACAGTGTGTCTGACAACGTTAGGGTTTTATCACTTCCAGCTACTTGTAACTTAACATCTCCAGACAAATTTGCGTTCATCATGTCGTTCGAAGCTGTGGTCAGGATGACATTATTTTTCTTCTTGCAATTGATCAAGTAACTAGTTTCATTTGTAATGTGATTCGTCGCTCCGGAGTCTATAATCCATGTTCCTTGTGTGGAGTCTTGTTTTGTAGTAGATGTGAGTAAGCCTGCCTTTTTCGTTTCTGTCTTCGGTTCTTCCGGCTTGCTTCGGCAGTGTCGAGCTATATGACCTTGCTTCCCACACCTGAAACATATGACGTCTCTCTTTTCTGTTTTTCTACTAAGCAATTCTTCGTTATCCGTCTTTCTAGAATTATCTTTTTCGGTTGGTCTGTATCTTCGAGCAATTAAGAGACTTTCTTCTGCAGGATGAGAGTTTTCGCTTGTCCTCGTCTGTTGTCTTTTTTCTTCGTTTAATAAATGGCTTCTTACTTTCGAACTTGTTAGCGACCCTTCCCACTGCAAGGAAGCGTGTAGAACGTCATATTCTTTTGGCAAGTTCATTAGCAGTACACAACCTAGCTCTTCATCGGTTATACTGTGTCTGAGGGAACGCAGGTTAGTTGCTAGCTTAGAAACTCTTCTAATATAGGTCACCATGTCTTCGTTCGATTCCAGTTTGGCTGTGTAGAGCAATGATTTGAGGTGAATAATTTGAGTCAGACTCACCTCGACATACAGTCTTTTCAAAGTGTCCCACGCTTCTTTTGCCGTCATGGTACTGTTGATCATTTGTAGGTGGTCTTCATCTAAGTGTTGCGCTATGAGCCATTTTGCTTGCTTGTTTTTTAACCTGGCATCATCTGGAACTGTACTGAGTTCGACTTGGTTCCATAAATCCTTCGCTTCAAGCAGCATTTGCATTCGTAGTGACCAATCTTCATAATTACTTCCATAAAGAATTTCGATCCTAAGTCTTCTCTTGTGGTCTTCCATATATCTCAACAGTTTGGTCTGTACGGTTTTGAGAATATTAATTAGCCAGATTTAGAATATTTAAATTAATTATGTAAATTAATCGTTCATTATTCACGTTCTTAATTGTCTATTTAGATTCGGAATTAATATTTTATAAAGTTTTAGAAGGATTTAACTCAGAGTTAGAATTAAATAAAAGTTTATTATTTAATTTATTTCTTTTTTCTGCGCGTGTTAAGAATCTTTTTTAAGTGTCACTTTTGGCATTAGTCACAAGGGGAGACAGTGAGATTCATTTTACATTTCATTGTTTTGATTGTTGTTCTTGTTTTCTGGGACCTAAAGAGTTTTGTCAGATTTAGCTAAGTAAACAAGAAACGAATTTGAGAACATGATATGGGATAAAAAGACAACGAGAAAGACAAAGCAAGAAAAGAACTTTAGAATCTGAAGTTAGAAAAAGAGTCGACTGATTGTCTCATGAGTATTGAGATCTCGTTAGTATAGGAGCAGTTAGAGTAGGTGTCTTTAATGGTAACACAAAGAGCCAAAACCGCTTTTTCACAACAAAATATTTATTACGCCTGGATACGTATTTCGCCTGGCTATTTATATATAATAGGGACCAATCAGGTTCCTTTACAAGTGGATAAACATTTTCGCAAAGCCAATCAGGTAAATTACAGCCAAGAATACAGAATAAATTTGAAACAAAAAATAAGCCAATCAATTGCGAGCAGGACACAAGTACACCAAAGAATAGATAAAAATAAAAAAAGAGGGTGAAGTAGCCAATAAACGAGCGCGGGAGGGGGGGGTTCAAAGATTATCAGTACATAAGTCAGAGAGAAGGACCAATCCGGTAAAAGCAAGAAAGAAGGTCGAAACAAAGAGCCTCAAGCCAGGGTCCATTCAGAGAACCCAAAAGCATCAGTGCACGTACCTAAGCAGGTTATCCCAGCCGTTAAGGTCCATAGGGCCCTTGTCACCATTAAGGAGTTTGCTTCCCTGCTCTTTGTAAATCTCCAAAGTTTCAAGGAAATTGAGCTTCCTCCAGCTGTAGGTACGGTGGAGAACTTTGAAGTTGTCAGGTTTAGCGTCCTGTCCAGTCTGTATAATATGCTGTGCGAAGGCAGAAGCTTCCGGATTGTAGCGGATGTACCTAAAATGATCCTTGATCCTGGTAGTAACCATCCTCCGTGTCT
>JAHWFO010105497.1:1213630-1235509 GCA_023313115.1 Rhysida immarginata
AGACACGGAGGATGGTTACTACCAGGATCAAGGATCATTTTAGGTACGTCCGTTACAATCCGGAAGCTTCTGCCTTTGCACAGCATATTATACAGACTGGACATGACGCTAAACCTGACAACTTCAAACTTCTCCACCATACCTGCGACTGGAGGATGCTCAATTTCCTTGAAACTTTGGAGATTTACAAAGAGCAGGGAAGCAAACTCCTTAATGGTGACAAGGGCCCTATGGACCTTAACGGCTGGGATAACCTACTTAGGTACGTGCACTGATGCTTTTGGGTTCTCTGAATGGACCCTGGCTTGAGGTCTCTTTGTTTCGACCTTCTTTCTTGCTTTTACTGGATTGGTCCTTCTCTCTGACTTATGTAGTGATAATCTTTGAACCCCCCCCCTCCCGCGCTCGTTTATTGGCTACTTCACCCTCTTTTTATTTTTATCTATTCTTTGGTGTACTTGTGTCCTGCTCGCAATTGATTGGCTTATTTTATGTTTCAAATTTATTCTATTCTTGGCTGTAATTTACCTGATTGGCTTTGCGAAAATGTTTATCCAAAGAAAAGACTTCTAAAGGAACCTGATTGGTTCCTACTATATATAAATACCCTAAGGCACACTGTAACATTCAGTCTTGTTGAAAAATGGACGCGTAGCGTCCGAAATACGTATCCAGGCGTAATAAATATTTTGTTGTGGAAAAGCGGTTTTGGCTCTTTGTGTTACCATTGATATTATTTATCCATAGTTAAGGCAATTTGGTTTTTATTTTTTATATAGGTGTCTTTAAATATTTGATTGACAGGGAGATTCACCTTTTTTGGTGGATGGTCAGCGTTTCTAAATGCCTGATTGGTTATTGAAATTAGATCTGTCTTGTGAGTAGTTCTAAGTGAAGAAGAGGTTATTAGTGATTTATCGTTTGAGATAGCCAGTTGTGCGGCGTCGCTACTCAATTTTTAACTTAATTCGGCCTTCATCTGGTAATTCAAATGATTCTAGATGAGAAATTCTAAAAAGTAGTCTTAACTCAAATTTAAATTTTGTGGTTTAATTTTAGTTCACACCAAGTTTATCTTTACTTTCACTCAAGTCGAGGATTTTTAAGATTTCAACCTAGCTGAGAACCAGCTCCATCAATTTCCCTAATTCGTAGATTGTCAGTATTAGTTCGAGAGTGCATGCCCAGCCCCGAAAGGTACCCAGTTTCCTGGTTAGAAGCAAGAGCCAAGCTGAGAAATCTTCAAGCTACTTCGTTTGACGAGCCCACCCCCTCCAGATGATCCCGACTTAGCCCAGAGAGAGAGAGAGACATCTGGAGCGGACAGATCTGAGAAGACACGGTACAGCCTATTTCCATTCAATGTCTTAATGGCCATTCTTTCTGTTTCATTTTCCATTCAGTTGGAAACGGATTATTTAACTCAATGAGGCAGTGGGAAGGACAGATACAGTTTACATAAGAGCATTTATATTATTCATAGAGAGCTTAAATTATACTCTCTCAAAATTCTTATCTGATCCAGACTGGCCATTTGCTAATTTCCATTAAGTTTAGAAACAATGCTTTATTTAGTAATGTTAGAAACTTAAGTATTCAGATTCTCTTGTTACATATCCGTATTACTTAGGAAATTTTATTCAATCAATCCTACCTCACTTTAAGATCTTATCTGCAAAAATTTGACAGTTTAGATTCACACTCTTAAGTAGGATTCACAAAACTCATTTGGATTTATAATCACTAGTATTCAAGAAAATCCCGATCATTACCTCGTTATCCTTATTTGTCCTGATATGGACATAGATGCATTGCTTCTTACATACAATCCAAATTGATTACTAAATCATTTCATTGATGTTATGTTCATTTATTTCTAATTTATTATTATCTTAATTGAAACAATTTATTACCAATTCTGTCATTGTTACAATTGAATTATTCTTATTTGACTACCATAATTGGAGACCTTATTAATTGAATTCCATTTTTACTTATCAATATCTTTTAGCTCAAGATACCCAACGTTATTGTTTTATATATCTTTTGTTGAATATTTAATAAATATTATTTTAATCGTAAAGACCATTTCATATGCCTATTTCTTCCCTTGTTGGCCGACCCTTTTTAGCGGGAGGTATCTACTATGTAAGTGGGATAAACAAACTTAATAAATTTGTGAATATTATATTCACTGGCGCAGTCTTTTCTAATGTATTTAAATTATTCAGTGGACCATTTTCTATAAATATTATCCCCCGACCCTTACAGGTCTATAAATCAATGTGAATTATAAAAATTTAAGAAATGTGTGACGGAAGTAATCAGAGGGGATAAGCCGACTCTGAAAGTTAAGTCCAGAATAGAATTGGTATTTGGGGAAGGTGAAAAAATCGAGATTAATATCGCCGGAGATTAGCATTTTGTTAGGGGTGAGACTGAGATCCAGAAGCATGGATGAGACTATAGGGAAGAAAGGGGAAAGTTGATCGGAAGGTGGGCAGTAGATGGAGACTAAGTAGATTTTGCTATATATTAAAATTGTCAGGCCTACAAAATCGTTGGTGTATATGGTATAAGTGGCCTTAAGAATATAATGTAGAGATATATATCGTAATACCTCCGCCTTTCTTAATCGGATGGAGTGCTTCAAAGAAGAAGTGCTTCTAATGATATCTTATGGAAATCTGGATATCTAAAGGTGTTCTTTTCAGGTTTCAGTGAGCGAATTCATTTGTAGGAGGAGTGGAGGAAGGAAAAAGAAGTGGAAATGATGGAAGAGTTAGTGCGAAGGTTTTGGATATTCAAACTTACAGGACAACTCTACGCAAAAAATCGATTATAATTTTTTTTTACAGAATATCATTTTTTGATATAAATATAACACGATTCCGTTGAAATTTTTAATTTTGGTCCATAATTTCTATACAGAATAATGCTTTGAAAAGCGAAAAATAGCGCTTTTGCACTCCCCTCGTGCCAGCCATTATTTTTCTGGAAGTGACGTATACCGAGGTTAGCCACTGGGGCCGATTTAATGTTTTAATGCTAATCCCAATTGTTTGTCAACTTCCACATCGTGATTTTTTAAGTAAACAGACTAGAAACAGTTTCCAAATATTACTTTGGTCATAATAACATAAATCTGAATCTCCTTTTTGAATCAATTTGAAATAAAATTAAAATAAAATTAAATAAATAAATGAAAGGCACCAATGTAAGTTCTATTGAAGGAGGGGATTAAAAAAGTTGATTCACATGTTATTGACATATTATCAAACCACTCCTTTTATTATATAATAATTACTTTGGTCATTTTATTTCATTTAATATGCTCTATGTAAATGAATATTTATTGAAATGTGTATAGTTTTTCAAGCGAAGTCACGGATGGATGATTTTAAAAACTGAGACGTTACATGAATGAAACTGAAAGAATTTGGAACTTTTTAGTTTGTTTACTAAAAATCACACTATAGAAGCTTTCAAACAATTAATGCTAATTATTTCTCTAATTTAGTATGTTGACATGGATTTTAATGCCATGCCTCAGCATTAGAAATTATCTCTCTCTCTCTCTCTTTCTCTCTAACGTCTCCTGATATTTTCTCACTTACTAAATAGGTATTTACGACCAATCTTCCTGAATGGTAAATCGCATATTCGTCATGCCTCATTCTTATGTAGTATTTGACTATAATAATAGAGGTACTGATAATAACTTATCATTTCATCAATTTCCTAAGTATGGATTGGGAAGAAATGGATAATTTTTCGTGATAACTGGCTTCCGGCCTCGACTAGTCGACTCTGCTCCATTCACTTTGGAACGTACTGTTTCGTTATTGATCCTGTCGTATTAATCTACGTAGGTATTAATTAAGCTCGCTATCTATTTGCGAAAGGCTATTTAACTAAAGAGGTATCCGGATAAAATGCAACCGGACAAAATGCAAATACACGTTTTGAAGTGTTCAGATGGCCACTTTCCCTTTGAAATGATGAGAAACGTAAGAACATAGAGCTCGTTTTCATTTCTAAATACTACATTCGACAAATTCAATTTTTCAAAAAATAGACGAACTCAAAACTCCTGCTACTTCGACAAGAGGAATTATTTTATTCATTGAGGCATTTAATGGACACCAACCATAAATAAAGAGGGGAGGGAGGGATGCCAAAAATTTGATTATGATTTGAAGCCACTTATTTTGGTAAAAAATCACAAATAGAAAAGGGGAGGGGTCTAGTTATGACCATTGCTTTTAATGTATGATTAAGACCCCATTAAAATTATATTATGTAATCTAGTTAAATAAGTAAATGGTAATTTTTGCAAATAAGTAACAATTGCAAATTTTTGTTTAATGTTTTGAAGCTAAAACATTTGTCACTTAAACTGGCAGAAATGTATATATATAAAAATATATTTGTTACGAATATATTTGTTACGTATGCGTTCCTATTCCATTCATCCGATTGCGATGAAACTTTGCACACTTGATCTTCAAAGCAAGAGGAAGGTCACTGTTTACCTGAGATTTCGAGAAAATAATTACTTTCGAAAATAAAAATGAATGCTTTTTTTTGGATGAATATTTCATTTTGGTCAATAGATGGCGCCATGTTTATAAAAGCTTCTAGCGAACCTCTTCCTCGAGCTCTTTTTTGAATTAATTTTGCAACATCTGAATGTGAATATTCCGACAAAGTGAACACATGAAAACAGCTTAGAATTCATATTGAAATTCAAAAAAAACTCCTTTAAAAATGCTCCCAATGGATGGCTCATGTTGAAATAACTGCCTTTACAAAGTGATATCACCATATTGCATGAAACTTTTTATAGAGAAAAAAATTACAGGTTATTTATTTTATTTAATTAAAAATAAATATTAAAAAAAAACTTTTTTCATTCTTTTTAATGCAAATTAATTTTATATTTCAATTTAAATACTGCCTTTGCAAAGTGTTATCACCATATTGCATATTATTTTCATGTATGGTTTCAATTTCAATTTCGTAGCGATCATCTTTCAGTTACGTTTTTTTCATTTATGCTTGATTTATGGTGTTGATTGTGAAATTTCAAATACCGGTCGACATTAGATAGACTAGAATTCCACGTACAGGTTGAAGGTTAAAGAAATGAAAGTGGAGCATCAATGGTTTTTAAAACTTATATTCTGCAACAATATAGGCTACTGTTCATCTGCATATGAAAACAAAAAACACTAAACATTTTTCAGTTTATTATATAATTCACAACAATCCCTGGCTTTTGATCAAAAATAGCCAGATAACCGGTATATTTGAAAAATCAAAAAAACTAAACGGGCAGCGATAAAAATACACCGTTTGTAATTTCGAAAGTTTGTCTGCCTGAAAAATTACTGTTGTCCCAAGCATATTGCTTTATTGATTTATTGATTTTTCATTGATTTATTGATTTTTCAAATATACCAGTCATTTTTGAAACACCCAGTATTTACTATTCACTAGTTTCCTATAATAATCGTGCCAACTGTCCCGCGAGGGCGCTGCAGGTTTTCGCCATTACTGCAATGTGAAATGTGCGTTTGTTTGGCTTGTGTGTAGGAGAAAAAATCGTTGCTACACGTTCTGTTAACGTTTCTTCTAAACTAGACGTTTAATACTATTAAATATGGCTTCGAGGTCTAGTGGAACATGTTTTGCAGTGGTGGGATGTAAAAACAACTGGAGAAAGTGGAAGATGTGGAAGGAAGAAGACTGTGACATTCACGAAGATGAAGATGAAGATGAAGATGAAGAGAAAAGACGTTGGATTGCCACGTTACACAGAAAAAAACTACATACCAGGAAAAAATGCAGTGGTAGTTGTTTTTTTTTTGTTTTTTTAATTTGATTAAATAGTCTTCAATTGTTGATCTATGTCTTCATGAGTGGTTTTAGGCCACGTTTTCACATCTTCCACCCATCCAAAGTTGATGCTATTTGGATGTGGAATTTTATCACCTATTTCAGAAATCATATTTTTGCTTTTATTAAATGTTTTTATTACATGTTTGTTTTATTTGTACTCTTTACATACTATAACCATCTATGGTTAATGAACTTTTCCACAAATGAATGTATGATTACTATTCTAAATTAAAGACTAGTCTATTAATTTTTAAAAATTTGGCCAGCTAGGTGTGCTCAGGCGCAGGTCTTCTCGCTCTCGTAACCAGCGAGTCGCAGGTTCGAATCCCGCCGAGGGCATGGATGTTCGTGCTTGTCTATTTCACCATCATCCTTTCATCCCAAACAGCTAGTCTCCTCGATAAATGCAGAGATGCAGGCTGAAAATCCATCCAACTAATTCTTAAAAATTTAAGGAATGAGTTAATAAATTAAAAATCCAAGTTCTAGTGATAGTGGTCTAATAATGTACTAATTTAGTAGTTAAGAAAGACAGAACTTACCTCCAAGTTCAACGAAAGCCATTGGTAAATCACTTCAATCACAGTAAAGGTGCAAAAACGAAGAAATAACCTGTGCTTTAGTTGACTTGCACACAAACGCACATTGCAGCAATGGCGGATGGGTGGGGCCAGCCAACATGGCCGCGCCCATAAGATTTATGGGAAACTAGTGAATATATATGTGTTTTTGACGGATTATTTTAACTTTGCTTGTTGGCCTCATATCACACGCATTTTCTTTGCTTTTTCGAAGCGAATAGTCGCCACAAAGCATTTCTTTCGCTGTCAAATCAATTATCCCACCCAAGTGCGAAAGAAAAAGGCATCACGAGCTTCAGAAACAGACGAGCAACGAGAAGCAAGACTGGAAACCGTTCGATTACGCACTGCTCGAACTAGACGAACACTACACGCTAATTTAAATCTCGGTGCATTCCATTACGATCCTAAAAATAATTACGGTCTTCATCCATGTGTGGTTATTGCAAAAATGGATAAATTATGCGTGTATTGCAGTGCCCTTAAATTTAAGAATGAAACACCAGGAATGTGCTGCGCGGGTGGAAAAGTGAAATTGCCAGAATTACATTCTCTACCCGAACCATTATCAATGTTGGTATCAGGTAAAACAAGCCAATCGAAACACTTCTTAGCGAACATGCAAGTATAATTCACTTTTTCCAATGACATCGTTCGGTGCAACAAATATCGTGTGCGAGAATTACATGCCAACATTCAAAGTGCAAAGGCAAATATAGCATCGTGCAGGATCACTACTGCCACTGCCGAACGCAGATCACAAATTTCTTCAAATTTATTTCATGGGAAATACTGATGAACAAATCGATCAACGTTGTCGAATTAATCCAGGCACTAAACGAGAAATTGTCGCTGCATTACAAACTTTATTCGATTAACATAACGAATTAATTCGATTGTTCAAGGACAGTTTCCCTTGAACAAATGCCAGCTGATGACTTCAAAGTTGTAGATAGAGCAGACAAAACACCTGTCGGCCAACGTGAAAGACAGTCCAATGCACCAACAATTGATGAAGTGGCGATCATTATAGTTGGCGAAGAATTTAAATGGCGTGATATACTTCTTCATCGCAGAAATGATGATATTCAGCGAGTCTCAGAAACTCATTGCTCATACGACGGATTGCAATATCTGATTTTATTTTCACAAGGAGAAGATGGATATCATTTCAACATGAAATTGAGAAATCCATAAACAGATGAGGAAACGAATAAGAAAGTCAGTGCTATGAATTACTATTCATATCGATTAATGATTCGTGAAAACGCTGAAAAACATATCTTGAAATGCCGACAATTGTTCAATCAATATATTGTCGATATGTATGTGAAAATCGAATCCGAATGCATCAGCAAAAAAGTTTCAACGCCGCAAACAAAGTAAAGCAGTTGAAGGACATCCCAATTCATATTCGACTGATGCATTAGGCCGTCTGTATACTATTCACCCAAACAATGCAGAATGCTTTTATTTGCGATTACTGTTAATCAACGTGGTGGACCGACGTCCTTCCTAGAACTGAAAACAGTAAACGGTCAAGTATGTTCCAACTTATCGTGAAGCTTGCCAAAAATTAAATCTTCTTGAAAACGATGCGCATTGGGAAACTTCTCTCGCTGATGCATCGAATACTGCTCAACCACAGCAAATGCACACGTTATTTACAATCATATTGACAACGTTCTTCCCATCCAATCCAAAAAATCTTTGGGAAAAATACAAAGACTACGTGAGTGAAGACATCCGTCATCGTTTGCATGCAACGATTCAAAATCCGGACATTGAATTCATACCAAACGTGTATAATGAGGCACTGATTTTGATTGAGGACTTATGTGTGGCAATCGCTAACAAAGCACTGGTGCAATTGGGAATGGCTGCACCGAATCGATCTGCGAAGAACCTTTTTGATCATGATTTGCAACGATAAAACCACTTTGATGTTGACAAATTGGGTACATTTGTTCAAACAAATCTTCTGAAATTGGTTCCAGAACAACGCATAGCATATGACAGAATTATGCATGCAATAACAAGCCAAAGCAGAGGATTGTATTTCCTAGATGCGCCCGGAGAAACAGGCAAAATTTTTCTCATTTCACTTATTTTGGCAACCATACGATCACGAAAAAATATTGAACTGGCAATCGCATCATCTGGTATTGCGGCAACTCTTTTGGATGGTGGCCGAACAGCACATTCAACACTGAAATTGTCATTGAATATGCAAATCATTGAGATGCCCACATGCAATATCAAAAAAATTCTGGAATGGGTAAAGCACTCCAATTATGTCAACTTATTATATGAGACTAATGCACTATGGCGCACAAAAAAGCATTGGAAGCGCTTCATTGTACACTAAAAGATTTGAGAGGATATGAACAGCTCTTCGGTGGTGCACTCATTTTATTGTCTGGTGATTTTCCACAAACTCTACCAGTTATACCACGTTCAATACCCGCTGATTAACTTAATGCATGCCTCAAATCATCAGTTTTATGGCGACACGTACAGAAATTGACTTTGAAGACCAATATGCGTGTACAACTACAACATGATGCATCCGCTGAACGTTTCGCAAAACAATTGTTGGATATTGGGAATGGAAAATGGTAATCGATGAATCCACACAATGTAACACATTGCCAACTAACTTCTGTAAAATCGCAACAACCACAGACGAATTGATTCACAATGTTTTCCCAAATATCGCACAGAATTATAAAAATCATCAGTAGTTCAGTGCATATGCTATATTAGCAGCCAAAAACAACGATGTCAATGTCATCAACTTCAGAATTTAAAACGAAAAACCAGGCGAAGCGACAACGTATAAATCCATCCATACACTAATGAATCAAGACGAATTTGTCAATTATCCAACTGAATTCTTGAATTCACTTGACTTGCCAGGTATGCCACTGCACGTTTTAACATTAAAAATTGGCGTGCCTATCATTCTTCTCCGAAACATCAATCCACCACAACTTTGCAACAGTACCAGGCTTTCAATGAAAAAGCTAATGAACAATATCATCGAAGCTACAATTTTAAATGGAAAATTTAAAGGAGAAGATATCCTGTTGCCACGCATCCCAATGATACTGACAGATATGCCATTTGAATTCAAACGTGTGCATTTTCCAGTGCGACTCGCATTTGCAATGACTATAAACAGAGCACCGGGACAATCGCTGCAATTGTGTGGACTAAATTTAAAAACCCATGCTTTTCTCATGGACAGCTGTGGCCTGCTAACGCGTCGAAAAACCTTCTGATTTACTCCTGTACGCACCAGACGGAAAAAACAAAAATATTGTGTATCCAAAAGCACTTCAATAATCAGAATAAAACGCAAACACTGTTTTTCTTTGAGTGCACTCGTACTAAATAATTATATGCTAGCTGGTATACCCGGCGTTGCTCGGGCTCTTTTTAGATGAAATTTTGCAATATTTAATTGTGAATATATAGAAAAAATGAACACCTGAAACATCTTACACTTAATTAGTTAACATTCACATTAAAGAATCGAAAGACTTCTTTTAAAATGCTCCCAGTGGATGGCCTCTCGACTTTGCTCATATTGGAATGTTGTGTATAGCTGAATGAGTTTGACGCAGTGCCGGAAAAAGAAGGTGACGAAAAATATATGTAGTTTTGAAAGTAGAAGGAAAGTTTTGACTAAATGTATTGTTGATGTTGGCTATAGCAGCTGTGATACGGGCTTTCAAATCAGTCATGCTCGTTGGACCCAGAGGCCATCTATTGGCGAATATAACATTACAAATGTGATTACATTGCCTCTGCATTTATATATGTTTTGAATGAATACATTGATTACATTTTGCATAGTACACTATGAAATTTGAGCATTCATTTTGATTTGCCCTATACAGTAGAATGAAAATGATACAATAGTCTGATCTGACATTTCTTCACCGCTAGCTGTGGCCTTAGTACACAAGCGTTTTTCATGTGTTTTTTTCCTGTATATTCACATTCAGATATTGCAAAATTTCATCAAAAAAGAGCCTGAGCAAGGCCGGGTATATCAGCTAGTAATTTATATTTAGTGATGCTCGTAAATTAAAATATATCAGTGTAATAAAATACATTTGATAACCTGACATTTTGTTCGTTTTTCTATAAATTTTAGTAATGATCAAATAAATAAAGAAAATTGCTTGAGAGAATTTTTTTTAGTTTTAATAAAATTTTGCAGTATTTGAAACCCCAATGTTCCTGTGAAGGAAAAATATTTCAAATGACTGTCACAACGCAACGGGGATAAACTTTCCTTTTATTTCTTCCCATGTACACCCAAATTGTTTGTAACTTGCATATGCGCAAGCTGGTCATTTTTATATCCAGGCAGATTTTTTGATAACACGGAATTTTCGGTGATGAACGCCGAACCACTGGGCATATGCTGATCAACTTCGGCATAATCACGACAGCCGAGGTTCTGTCGTTCGTTTGTGTTGTCGGCTATCTTAGCATATTATGCACTGATACCTAATTTAAAAATTAATATCATGAAATTGCTCACATTTAAATAATACCGGGTGGTCATAAATTATTGAGCGCATTTTGACAGTGAATATATTATTAACCAAGAAATGTACACACTTCTTGTGAACATCATTGAAAAGTACAACTCAAACAGTTTGTCATGTGTCACTATCACCACCAGGCGGCAGCACTGTTTGGCGTAGGTACACAAAACGCGAAAATGGCGACCGTGCAGCAGAAAGCAATGTGCGTTCTTTGGTTTCATGAGCAGAAATCCGTGATAGCAGTTCAACGGCAATTCCGCTTGGAATATGGACAACCTGCTCCTGGAAAGGATTCCATAAAGCGGTGGTATCAGCAGTTTAAGGACACTGGAAGCGTAGCCCACAAGAAATGTGCTGGTAGGCCTACCGTCAGTGAGGAAGTCATTGAGAAGGTGCGAGAGCCCTACGAAGTCAACTCGGCGCGCCAGCTTGGAATTGCGAGTCCCACGATCTACGGTGATGAAAGTGATGCATAAGCGTTTGAAATTGTATGCCTACAAAGTTCAGATTGTTCAGGTACTAAAGCCCGACGATAAACCGCAACGGTTTGCATTCGCGGAGCTCATTCTGCACAAAATTGATGTGGACAACACGTTCTTGGATAAAATGGCTTTCTCAGATGAGTCAACATTTCATGTTTCCGGGCGTGTGAACAGACACAACTGTCGCATTTGGGGATCAAAGAACCCTCATGAAGTCCGTGAACATGTTAGAGACAGTCCAAAGGTCAATGTGTGGTGCGCGTTGACTGTCAATGAAGTGATTGGACCATTCTTCTTCACAGAGCAGTCGGTGAATAGCATCACGTACCTTGACATGCTGCAATGTTATGCTATACCGCAGTTTGAACAACGACAACCAGATGTTATTTTTCAACAGGATGGTGCACCGCCACACGGGAACGATTGTGCGGTGATACCTGGATGAACAATTTCCTGGTCGTTGGATTGGCTGCGAGGGGCCGATTTCATGGCCTCCGCGATCTCCTGACATCACAACAACACTCGATTTTTTCTTGTGGGGATATGTAAAGAACCGCGTGTACTCCAGCAAAGTGCGTGATCTTGATGAATTGAAGGAAAGGATTGTGGCCGTCATTGCAACAGTGACACCTGAAATGCTGCGGAATACATGGCGTGAAATCGAATATCGAATGGATATTCTGCGAGTCACTGCAGGAGCACACGTGGAAGTGCTGTAACTTCGGAATATTACGGAAAAAAACTGTTTGAGTTGTACTTTTCAATGATGTTCACAAGAAGTGTGTACATTTCTTGGTTAATAAAATATTCACTGTCAAAATGTGCTTAATTATTTATGACCACCCTGTATATGAGTTATGAATTATAATTGACAATTTGTTGTGGGTGGTACATTTTCCGTCGATACGGCGACACTGGATTCCTCATCTAATGACATGTGATCACGCAGGAGAAGTTCTAAACTATATGGTTCCATGCCCAAACCATCCAAATCATCCAAAAGGTTCTCCAAATCGTTGTCCAATTCATTATGTAAACAATTGTTTAAATTAGTCTTTATATCTTCGGAAGTCTCAAAACTGGTATCTGAATCGCTGCTTTCATGTCCACACATTGTGAAAATTGTAGTGAATGCAGTACTGACAATGTGAGTGAATGTACACTACCCTATCAAAAGTCATGGGATAACTCTGACTTGCATGAAAATGAGACATTCCTTTGCAATTTCACTGTTGGCCTTCTTCCCAGCACTACATAACAGAGAGTATGCTCTTATCAGATGATGCTTGCGTGAATGTTGTAAGAATGTCTCAAAGAAAATAGCTTTCAGACTTTCGAAGAGGTAAAATTGTTGGGTGCCGTCTCGCAGCCAAAACTGTTAGAGAGATGTTAACCCTCCTAAACATCCCGAAATCGACCGTTCACAACGTCATCCGGGTATGGAAAGAGTAAGGCACCACAAGTGTTCCGCCTAGGATTGGAAAACCCAAGATCATGTCGGCCAGAGACCAAAGGGCTCTTCATAAAGTGGTCACTGCAAACCGTCACACATCGCTTGATGGATTTTCTAGATCGTTCATAGAGTCGACGGGAAAAACTGTGTCACAGGGAACTGCATGCAATGGGTTTTTATGGCAGAACGGCAACCCAAAAACCTCACATCAGCACGAGCAACGCAGTGAGGAAATTGCAATGGTGCAAAGAGCGACGACATTTGACTCTGGATCAATGGCGAATGGTTGAATGGAGTGATAAGTCCCACTAACCATCTGGCAATCGGATGGACGGGTTTAGGTATGGTGAACGTTATCTGCCAAGCTGTGTTGTGCTCACGGTGAAATTCGGCAGAGGGTCGGTGATGGTGTGGGGGTCCTTTTCATGGTATGGGTCGGATACAATCGTTTCTGTGGATAGACATCTAAACGCAGAGCGTTTCTAAGACATTCTAAAGAAGTGAAGCGCTCCCATCTCTCTGGCAGCACTTTAGCAATGGCCCTTTTCTGTTTCAGCACGATAATGCACCTTGCCATAAAGCAAAGGGTGTAGGCACATGGTTTTATGAAAACGGGGTTCGAGATCTTGACTGGCCTGCAAGGAGCCCCAATTTGAACCCCATCGAACATATGTGGGACGTTTAGGAACGTCGATTGCGCGCTTGTGCAGAATGACTGAAATCCGTGAACAAACTGTCCAAGGCATTTATTGCAGAATGGCGAAAATTACCTGTCGAAACATATCAAAAACTTGTGGACAGTATACCCCAGAGAGTAGAAGCTGTGATAGCATAAAAGTATGTATATTTTTGAGTGTTTCTAGTAAAGTGATGGTGTCGCATGACCTTTGATAGGGTAGTGTATAGCAGATTTATAGTGAATGTTAAAGCTTCACTGCAAAGCTTGCTGGGAGAAATCGTCGTACTAGGTCACGCCTCCACCCAGATGGATGCCTACCGATTTCAAATCGCGCTCGGAATTTTCTTTTTTTCACACATTTAGGATTCGGATTAAAAAATTTAAATATGCTACGATGGTATTAATGCGTTAGTCTTTCGATTTAAGAATAGTTGTATGTGATCATAGAGTTGTCCTTTGGAAAAAGGAGGATGGGGAGGAAATTAAGGGATTATTGTCTAATGCATAGTTAAAGTCATTATTTAAAAAATAAAAAATAAATTAAAAATAAAAAATAAATAAAAATAAAAATTAGAAAATAATCAATAAAATTATTTTGGTTTTCTTATTTATTTTCTATTTTTATTTTTTATTTATTTTTTATTTTTTATTTAATAAATATGGTTTATTGTATTCCAGGGTTTTTTGTGTCTTGTCCTTCTCTCATATATCTGTCTATAGTTAAAGTCAATAAAGGTTGTGGAGAGTTGAGGGGCTGATATGGTTGTGAATTGTGGGTTAGTGATAATTGAGGTAGATGGAGGGAGGGAGAATTAAGGTATCATGAATTAATAAATTAGGAGATATGAGTATAGTTTAGTTGTTGAGAGCATGAAATTGGGATAAATTATAGGGAAAATGATATAAAGCTAAAAGAAGGTAATTTGATTATTTTCAAAAGGAGATTTCTAGATAGATATGTCTGTGGTATTTCTTAAACGATGAATATCGAGTTCTGAATAGCAGTAGTAATATTCCCAGTAGAATCTTTCGTAAGAATTCTCCTATTAGAAGCCCAGACGTTGCGAGGGCTGAGCTTGGATTTGGCGGAGCACAGAAAACGGTAGCGAGAAGGTGTCAGGTCATCAGCAATATGGATGGGTGAGCCTTTAAGTTTCCTTTTGTTCTTCATTAAGAAACCTTTGTGTGAGACCTTTCGTACCGGAATAGGGCGAGTTTTGTTGAAGGTACGAGGACCAATACGGAAGGCTGTGGAGGTTGTCCAAGGATCAAGTGTAACGTCGGGTTTGGAGGCGAACAAGTCTAGCCAAACCAAAACGATATTCTCTATCGGAGTCTCTGTAAGACCATAGATTCTTACATTGGAACGTTTTCCTATTGATCGAATGTTGTCGATGTATTATAGCATAATACAGAAGAAATTATTGGAAACGGGATGCGCGGAGAAATCCAGTGAATTGGACGGAGGTTTGAAATGGTAGATTACTGTGTCAATTTTGTGAAGACAGCTTCCGATCTCATAGAGGCGTGCTTCGGCTGTTGACATATGGTTAATTACGTCGGAAAAAATGTATCGATCTTAATGGTGAGATGTTAAAGGAGGGAGTCAAATAGTATATCGAGATTAACAAGTTACTCAGTGAGTCCTTTCTCAGTTGTGGATCAGATAAACTCATCAAGAGTAACTGGGGAGGGCGAACTTGAGGTGGTGCTACGAGTTATTGATTTTCCAGGTCCACCTTTGTGTTTAATTTCACGTGAAGACATAATAACAGACAGGAGATACTAGCATCAGGGCGGGTGAAACAAAAATTATTCGGATAAAGCTTTAATAGACCCAACTACCTCAAATTCATGGATCTAATCATGAAGTTGTTTTTCATGATTTGTGTGGGCAGACATCATGAAGTTGTTTTTCAGGAGGTGGCTTAAATATTAAGTAGTACTATTATATGATATACACCTTTTGCAAGTCTAATGTTTTCATCTGAGTCCGCCATTATAACATGCACACAGCCATGGAAGAATGAAGATCGTGCCATAGGTCAGTGCCTTAACTTGGTTATTCTTTGTATACACTTTACCAAGAGCTGATAAGGGTAATTTGCCTTAATTCAGCATGGGTTTTTACTATGCAATTGTTGTCTATTCAAACGCTCAAAAATCCTTAGAAAATGGAGAAATGAAGAATGTAATTGAGCACCAAAGCAATATTCCAATTGTCCCAAAATGACTGATGGATTTTGAAAATCAAAGAAAGAAAAAAAAGACGGAATGCAATAGATATGTATCGTTTGCAGCCTTATGCTTAAGAAATCAGAGAAATTTATCCCACCAAATTTCAAATTTAGTTAACATTTCTACCAAGAGATGGCGCTGCAGGCGATCTGTACTGCATGTGAGACAATTCCACGTGACATGTTTGAACGGATGCCTGCAAATTTTTGCCTGAGACTGCGCTACGTTGTTGCAGCAAATGGGGGTTACATTGAAAATGTCATTGTTTTTTGCAACAGTCCTTGCAACATTTTTATACCGGTTTTTATTTTTTCATAGTTTTCAGCGCCACCTGTGGGTGAAAATGTTAACTAAATTTGAAATTTGGTGGGATAAAATTCCATGATTTCCTAAGCATAAGGCTACAAACGATACATGTCTATCGCATTCCGTCTTTTTTTTATTGATTTTCAAAATCGGTCAGTCATTTTTGGGACACTCGGTATTAGTAGTATTGAACATCAAAGCAAATACTAATAATATATTGCGTGATCTCAGGATATCCCCCTGAAAAATCCTCATCATCTATGGCCGGGATCGAACCCGCGTACTCGGGCATCAAAGGCGATCACGCAACCACTGAGCCACCGAAACCGATAAACTCTTTTGAATATGCAAAATAATTGTAAATATCGAAATATGAAAGAGGTGAACACTTCACATCACACTTTCTGAAGAATTAATTTATATTCATAATCTGAAGTATAATTATAAACAGGTTTTAAGGTAAGCAAATAAAGACATTTTTACAAATGCTGTCTAATTTTCTTTACCGTCATGCTGCCTATATAATAGCATTGAAAATAAACTAAAGAATGCGATCGCAGTTTGACATAAACATGTAACTCATGTTCATCACTTGCCGAATGAATTCTGGCACCTTAATACGATTCGAAATTACAGGTATTAATGCTAAAATTTAAGAGTAGATGAGAAGAATTGGAAGACCCGAGAGCTCAGAACGTGGCCACCATATGTGTAAACATATACGATGGCTACGCTCAGGGGCATGTTGTAATGGCGGACGCATTCGAAAGTTAAACATGCCTGCACCCGTGAAATCGAAAGTAAAAAGGTGGATAGACCCAACACCTCCTAAAGAGAAAGCCTCTGCACGGAAACATCATACATTGTTACATCATCATAGTAGTGCATTGTTATTCGTATTTCTATCAATAATAAGCCCTGAATTTGCACTACTATGATGATGTAACAATGTATGACGGTTTCCGTGCAGAGGCTTTCTCTTTAGGAGGTGTTGATAGACCCTGGTTAAATGTAATGGGGTGAATATTACAATAAGGAAGAGAACAAAGAAGTGGGTAATTACCAAACAGCTTCCTTGCTCGTCATAAAGCAAATATGAAGTCTTAGTTATTGTTTAAAATTTAAGATCTATGGCGATTTTGGATTTAGAAATTAAGTTTTAAATTAGAACGCAAAAGGATTTGGGAAAAAAATAGCCTGAAGCGCAGTATCTTGGCCCAGACGAGTCACAAACTTCACTAATCAATTGTAACAAAAACGGCGACTATAAATAAGCTTTGAATAGACCAGAAGAATGAGCGTGTATTTAGGAGAGACTTTTGTCATATGGTACCTACTGTCGTGAACTGTCAGAAACAACCCGCACTTGTGCATCGCAAAGGCGTCTTTCTACTGCACGTTGCACGAACGACCATGATACTCTCCGGACCTTTCTCCTACTGACTATCACCTTTTTCAGAGCCAGGACAATTTTCTCTGGAGGAAAATATTTGTAACCCAAGCAGACGTGGAAAGCGCATTCCGGGAGTTTTTTGAGTCTCGTGACCATGGATTCTATCGGAGAGGACTTGAGAAGCTGCCAAATCGTTGGCAACAATGTTTGGATTGCAATGGGGGTTATTTCGAAAAGCACGTTTGAAGGTGTTCTTTCTAAAGAGACATTAAAGATGACCTCTGCAATCCGACATTTGATATGCAACGACCTGATAATTTCGACTGTCATAAGGGTTTCTTTCTCTTCTTTCATGACACGCCATTACAATTTGTTTAATATATTAGATGCCTTATCTTAGCATTTAAAGTTTACGATAGTACTATATTGGTAATGAAAAAATAAAAAACGAAAAATATAAAATGAAAATATACAATCTGATTCTGGAAGCGCTTTTCAAAGGCTTTGCCTTTATCATTCTGCAAACCAAGTAGCACCTGGAGAGAACTTGAGCGAACAAAGGGCGGAAGAGAAAGGGATGAACGCAAAGCCTTCGAAAGTGGCTTTCAGGATCAGGTCGTATTTTTTCATTTTATATATTTTCGTGGTTTTTTTTTTCATTTCCTGTTTCGATGTGGTAAAAAGGTTTTGATTTTATTCCTAAGCTGTTCATTACCATTACCCACACAAGAATATTTTATTTATTTAGTTATGCTGTCTATCTTTGGAGAACCCACGTAAAATCCTAAATAATCCCTGAAATTGACATTTCTTCTCGCTCCTTTCGCGACCAGTCCGTGAGCCAAACGCTCCCGCTGAGAGAAAATTAGTTTAGTCATCCGGACCCCCGCAGGGCCACGCTGGATTCCTGTGTTCTAGGCAGCTGATACGATACGGCAGAGCAAACTTATCTCCTTATTGTGTCATTGGCCAAGCTAATTATTTTACTCTCTTTTTTCTACATGGTAGGGAATCTAAAACTGTTACATGTTAACATTGGGAAATGATGGCTTGAAATGTTATCCAGGGTATTATTTTTTACACGAGGATTATTCCTCAGCAAATATACGTATTAATGAATCATTGCGACAGGGGAGCATCATTGAGACAGATGGAGAAATTCAATTATATCGGGATTGCATTCACGAGTGATGGAAGGTAGGAGAAAGAATTGGATACTCGGATCGGTGCAGAAAGCTGTGTCAGACGTGAACTGTGGCGATCCGTGGTAAAGAAACGCGAGCTGGGTAACAAAGCCAAGCTCTCCGTCTTCAAATCTATCTTTGTCCCCATTCTCACCTATGGTCATGAGGCTTCAGTAATGACCGAAAGAGTGCGATCGCAGATACAAGCAGCCGAAATGAGATTTCTGAGAGGTGTGACAGGTGTTACCCTACTAGATAGAGTGCACAGCAGCACAATAAGGGAGTCTTTAGGTGTTGAGCCGCTACTTCTCAGTTGCGCTGACATGGCCAGATGATACGGATGCCGCAAACTGGTCTTCCTAGGCAGTTGTTATTTTCCAAGCCAGTGGGGAAGAGACCAAGGGGTCGGCCTAGAACCAGGTGGCTAGACTACATGGAGAATCTGGGTTCGAGTCGCTTGGGTATTACCAGGGAGGACATGCGCCTGATGGCGGAAGATCGAGATCGCTGGAGATCCTCCATAGGGCTGCTGCCCCCGCGACCCTAACGGATAAGCGGGTTTGAAAAGTAAGTAAGTAAGTAAGTGAGTGATAAATCATTGATAAATCCATCTTATATTTAAGCCGTTATTTTGTAAGTGATGGGGCAGGTGTGTAAGTGGATATTTGGCTAGTAATGAGTCAACAAACACTTTGCATAGTAAATTATAAAAATTTTTATTAATGACAGTAAAAGAAAAAATTAGAACAAAAAACATGTCCCATGGTTTACAATCGTAGAAGTTATAAATTATACACTATCAAAAAAAAATCGAATTCACGTATTCACAATGTCTCGCACGAATGTTAGTACAAAAAATAAATAAATTACTCAGTGGAGCGGTAGTACGGCCGTGGCATCTCGCTATGCACAGTTAACTGAAACATTCTAGATGCATGGTTCTGCGGTGAAATATTCGGGTATGGAGAAAGCTAGCAGAGATTGTACCGACCGAACGAAATTGGCTTCGTGGCCAGGCCTAACCATGGGGAGATTGCGTAAAAACGAGCGACGGGTCAGAATAAACATTAACGCGCATGAAACGTGGGGAGCACGTCGAAAAACTCGTGTTTGTAATTACGGAGGTACAATCTTAAGACTAAAGCAAGAAGGGAGAAATACTGGCAATACGAGTGGCCACCATGGATGCGCAGGAGAAGTGAGGTCGCAGAAGCAAGAAGAAGATGAAGAATGTTCTATAACAAAAAAAACACTAATTACACAATGATTTTATCAACAATTAGGCAGTATAACATCTCGCGACCGAGTTAATTAGTTGCGAGGGAAAATCGCCACACGGGGCAAGAGCTCGCATCACGCAAGTTCGAAAAAAAATTACGGCAACAGTGGTCCACGGGTCACAACAATGAATTACTTAAATCTAAATACCCATTATCAATAAAAATAACATTTGGAATAATAAGGAAAAACAGTTTCTTCATTAGCCATAAACTGCGATTTCCCGAATAGTAACTGTTTCATGAAGGAATTTTTTAATATAATGATGACACCTTTCGCTTGACATTAATTGTCATTGGCATTATCAATTTTCTAAACTGACATTTATTCATATTTTTTAGATTCTAAGTTATTTTAAATTTAGACTTAAACGAATATTGTATTATCAAAATTGAAGCTCTTTTATTTGTTCTGTTATCATGATACAAAATTAATCTCAATGAACAGCTAAACTGATCTCAATTGTTTTATTCCAATTGTGACATGTATCTGAACATTAGTGAGAATAATTAGACTTTACATTTTACAGCACTAGTGAACCCTTTGTTTACACATAGGTATTTATTATTGACAACCTTATATTACCTTTTATTCCATTGTCTGTCTAAATTATCTTTGAATTTTATACGTTCATAATTTGACTCTTTAAAATCTAATACTTGCACATTTTCTAATTATACATTTGTTATATATTTTAGCCAGGTTATATATTTTAATAAATTCTATTTTTTATTTTTACATTGGTATAATCTCTTCCGATCCTTACTCAACTGGCTTAGGCTACCTGTGCAAATAAATTCACATATTGGGGAATAAATTGTAAGAGGAATTGGGTTATAAATTCGAGATTAATAATTAATAAAATAGGGGGAAGTCGAAATTCTATAAGGTTCAACCGTAATTTGGTCCCAAAACCCTGCTTCCAATCTGCAAGGTAAAAATGTCCTAAGGAAACATCAAACAGGAGAGGCCGTGGCCTGGTGGGCTTTCACTGAACACAACTTCTGTGAAGTTAAGCTAGTCACTGGATGGGCGACAATCATGCAGCAGTCGTGAATCCAGGTCCATCCAGGAACCCAACTTGTCGGCCTCAGGCCCTGGATGGACGTATTGGATCCCAAATTCATAAATAAATAAATAAACATATAATTGACAACTATCCTCTTCTCCATTCTATTTTATCAGAGCTACCAACAATTTCTTTTAATGATATTCTAGTCCACGCTACTACACTATTTTGCGAAAAATGACCGGAAACTTTCGATTTTAGACGTTTTGTCGAATATCTAGAAAAATACTTGACAAATTATCCTGAAATTTTAGGGGTGTAAAGAGCATGTTACACCCCATATATTTCAGTGGATATTTTGTCCCGAAGGTAAATAGGGGGGCCAGCAACAAATTGAACAAAAAAATAATGTTTGAGATCTCCCTGTAAAAAATAATGCAACAAATCGAAACGTTTTCGTAAATTTTTTGTTTACGACATGCAGGATTTTAAACCCAATGCAATGCTATTTTCAGAGAACTTGAAAAACTTCAACAGAGACAAAACCCTGCAATCAGAAAATAAAAATATTTAAATATATGATGACATATGACCATATTTACTAATGGTTTAATGTTTAACTGCGCATGCGCAAGGGTTACCAGAATGTCTTTTCGAAGACCACCCTTATATGTGGATATTTGACCATCCTGTTTTGTGTATATTTTTGGTCAAATTTTCCTGTTTTACTCTGAAAACCACCCACATATGTGGATTTATTGTTTCGTACACATGTTTGGCCAAATTTTCTGTTTTCCACCAAAAACC
>JAHWFO010105497.1:1235519-1252587 GCA_023313115.1 Rhysida immarginata
CTGTTTTTCACTGAAAACCACCCAAATAGGTGAACTTTCAGTTTCGTGCACACGTTTGGCCAAATTTTTCTGTTTTCCACTGAAAACCAAACAGTGCATAATTTCTTACCATCCCTAAACTTAATTTCTCAACACCCTATCATTCCTAAACTTTTTTATAATTTTAATTTTGTATGTGTTATCCTATTGC
Source organism: Rhysida immarginata (assembly GCA_023313115.1). Taxonomy (NCBI): domain Eukaryota; kingdom Metazoa; phylum Arthropoda; class Chilopoda; order Scolopendromorpha; family Scolopendridae; genus Rhysida; species Rhysida immarginata. Next base: position 1,235,710 of record JAHWFO010105497.1, read on the forward strand.
ATTATTTTTCGTCGCCCTCTTATTACCTCCTATTTGTCCTCCTTCCTGGCCTATCCCAACACGTCTTCAAATTCCTCTTCTGCTTTTTCAGCCAATACCGTTTTACTGTTCCCTATGCCAACTATATATAAAGGCGTCCTTTAGTACTTTTTTCATAACTTCAGGATAATTCTCTAATATTCTAATTGCCGTTAGAGAATTATCCTTTTTGGTTTGATAAAGTATATTCTCTATCCGAAACGTCAGCTTTTTATTTGATTTTATATTTCTAGTTTTAATTTGATTTTACTTATTAGTTATCAATTATTTTGTTAATTGTTAATTATTATTTTATTTTTCATTTTTATTTAATAACTATTATTTATAATTTCTTAGCCAAATACTGTATATAGAGTTGCTCATATAAAAAGCCCCAGCAAATATCAGTGCTGAAGGCAAATAGGGGGGGCCAGCAAAATTAAGAAATATATCGACGATAGAGTGAGTTAAATTTCAGTTGCTTTCAAAGATAAACAAAACGATGAGGGATTCTCTCCAAATTTGTATTTTTGGACAGGACGCCCGTATCAATTACTTCTCCTTACGGTGATATGAAGGCATTCTGAAATTATGTAAAAGACAATTTGGTAAAAATGCTCATATTTCTTCAAATATTTAGCTTTTTATATTCTCATTGCAGGTTGTTGTTTCTACTATAGATTGTCAAGTTTCCTGAAAATGGCATTACATTGAGTTGAAAACCTTGCATGTCATAAACGAAAAACTTACGAAAACACTTCGATTTTTTTAAAGACAACTTTATAATTCCACGCCACCTCCATTTCCAGCAGTGCTTCCTCCTTTACCCTCAATTTTAATCAGAACTTGACCTGCACTTACGACCACCTAATATATCTCTTACATTGCAAAGTATGTCAGAAGCAGTATGTCGGAAAATCTGGTAATACGAAACATACCATCTTTGCCTGACATAAAGTTCGACATCCTTAGCAATGCTCACACCCCTGCCGCTAAACACTTTAATTCCCCTGGTCAGTCTTCAAAGGAAGTCGACCTCTATATTCTTCGCAGTAACTTCCACAATAAGAAATAAAGAAAGCAATATATAATTCGTCTTTTAGTATACATTTTATCATTTTCAGGATAATTCTCTGATATTCTTCTTTCTTTAGAGAATTATCCTCCCTGGTTTGACAAAAAATAAACTCTATCCAAAACGTCAAGTTTTTATTTTTTATTTTTTATTTATTTTATTTTTTATTTGGTATTTAAAAATAAGAATAAAGCATTTCTTGGCCTAGACTGAACTCTTGGAATTTTACTCTTCATCTTTTATCCATGAGTACTCAATTCATATACATTGTGTTGATATTTACAGTAAATTAATTTTATAGTGTAATTCCCAAACAACAAATAGGAATGGGGGGGGGGGGGGTTGGCTACGCTTCTTTCCAGGTCTTCTTTCTTTTTCTTGTTTTCATATACTTTGTTATACTATAATCCCTCTAATTTATTATCTCGTTTCCTTTAAAAGATAAAAGTGAATGAACATGGTCCCAAGGATTTTGGAATCCTCACCGTACGTGTCTATTTTCATCACGACAGCCTCTCCGTTGAAGTTCTCAGCGCCAGGGATATCCTCGCTCTTGACACAAATGGTTAGTAATGCTAACTAAATTAAATAATTAATAACGAAATTGAAACGTGGAGGTGGAATTTATTATAAATTTCAACGATATGTGACATTTAAGAACAAAACTGAAGTCTTAAAGTGAAAAAATATAATTAGAAAACAATTAATTTGCATAAAGAAAAGAAAAAAGATGATAAAAATACAATTAAAAAATATGATCTTCAAAAAAAGTATAATAAAAAAATAAATGTTAAATAATAAGAAAATATAATCTTCTATCAGGTCGTTGCATGTCAAATGTCGTATTGCAGAGGTCATCTTTAGTGGCCCTCTAGAAAGAACAGCTTCGCAGGTGCTATTCGAAATAACCCCCATTGCAATCCAAACATTGTTCCAACGATTTGGCAGCTTCTCGAGCCTTCTCCGATAGAATCCATGGTCACGGGACTCAATAAACTCTTGGAATACACTTTCGACGTCTGCTAGGGTTAGGAATGTTTTCCTGCAGAGAAAATTGTCCAGGGTCTGGAAAACATGGTAGGTAAGGGAGAGCTCCAGAGAGTACGGGGGGTGTGGAAGCACCTTGTAGCCCAGAGTCTGTAGCGCTTGCACGGTCGTTCATACTACGAGCGGACGTGCGTTGTCATGCAGCAGAAGGACGCCTTTGCGATGTAAAAGTGCAGATTGTTGCTGACAGTTTTTGTGCACACGATGTAGTTCACGACAGTAAGTTGCAGCGATGATCGTCTCCCCCTGCTGCAGGAAGCTCTAGCACCACGGATGTTCCACCAAACTGTAACCATGAGCTTCCTGGGATGCAACGGGGGTTTAGGGAACTGTCGCGGGGGTTCATCAGCTCCAGCCGTTTCCTATTGTCGTATAGGAGTCACTTCTCGTCGCAGGTGACAATGCAATCAAGAATCCCCGCTTCTTCATGGCGCAAAAGCAATTCCGTACACACCTCAAACCGACGCTCTTTTTGGTTTTCCGTAAGTTTATTTGGGACCCATTTGTCCTACTTTTTCACCTTGCTGACAGTCCACTCGGAATTTTCGGAACCAACGTTGGACAGTACGTTCGTTTCTGGTGCCTACACCGAATACCTTATCGATGTTTTGAGAGGCGTTGGATGCAGTGTGATTCAACCTGAACTCGTAATGCATTATCACACGTAATTCCTATGAAGTCATGACTATCTTCGCATGGGTTCAAACGCTATTAAATATCATCGCAGACATGAAAGTTTCAGGCAGGTGGTCACTGATAATTTTATCTCTGGGAATGTACCACTATGTTATGGGTACTTGCTACTAAACGTAGAAACCGTGCTGAAACGTGTAACCCACCTCGAATTCCGACATTAGATATACAACGACCTTATATATAAAATTCTTTTTATGTCTGTCTGTTGGCTATGCGTTCCAAAATGGCTGGACCAATTATGATGAAGTTTTGCATGGCAATTCAGATTGACCGTGGAAAGTTTTTAGGCAGCACAAAATGATTCTAGGTCAAGTTTATGTTGGAGATATAACGCTACCCTAACGAAAAGTCAGGAGATGGTGCCAGGGAAACGCAAAGTAACAATGCAATCTTCATTGTTCCCAAGAAACGAAAAAAACTGATTGCTAAAATTCAAGAAGGAAACAGCGAAGTTTACATTGTTGCTTCGACTAAAAATTAGCTAATTGTCAATGCCAGGGTCTGCCTTTTTCGTTAGCTACGATGCTTGATTTAATGATTCGGTTTTTAAGGGAATAGTTATAAAAAGTAATAGATAATGTTCCGCGAGTAGTTCATGTAGTTATCCGCATATTAGCGCTAGTAGTAAGACCCATTACAGTCATTATATGCAGACGATTTTTGAAGAAAAACACTGATCTGATCACCTTTTTTTTTGCATGCTCACTGAAATATCTTTCTTCGTGTTTTATTCCTCGTGGTCCTCGTGTTTAATTATATATAGAAGGAAATATACAGATACGTACGATAGTGTGCAAGTTAATGTGAAAAAGAGGGAATTTTCCGTATTTGAGTATTGAAACGTGGAGAATTTATTTTAATAAGTTTTTTTAGTACAATACAGTAAACAGCTGATTGTAATCAGCTGTAAATCAGACCTGCCAAACTCAGGAAATCACATTATGTGAAAATTTCCTCTTGTTCATATTAGTTTGGAGACTACTGTAATTAATAAACTGACCCTGGCAAATAAATAATAATTTTAATTTATGTTGCAATAATAAATTTGACAATACGATTTCAGTTGTTCCATCGGCGTCACTTAACGCATTGTCTCATCAAGCATAGATTAGTGTTGAGATAGTATAATTCTTTGTATGGCTAGTCTGGGAAGAATTTCTTGTAACCATCAGAAGATTTTCCAATTGAATATACTGAAAGAAAAGCGTTGTTTGGTGCCATTTGTACAGACGTAATAGAAAAAGAAAAGCATTGTTTGGTGGTGGTGGTGCCATATGGGGCTCTAAACACCATGTTCTTCCAAATGAACTGGAAGACGCACAAACAAATCCGCAGATTCCAGACAACAGTTGAAGTCCCACAAAATTAAACAGCTACTTTGAACAACAATTCCTTACCTCTCAAATTTGAAGACCATAAACAAATGAAATCGCATTTAGAATCAAAAATGGACCCTGTGGTTAGTACAGTACTTGCAATGTCAATTGTAAATTTATAGCACAAAACGAGAACCTTGCCATTTTCTTGAATGGACAGAAGACTGTCCGCATACAATTTGATAATAAATACATCGATAAACATGTTAGCCGTTTAAGGCAATTTTAATTTAAATGTATCTTACCATGTATTGTAGCAGATTTTCTTCAAGGAATTTTAAATATGAATGTTTACATCGTGAGTTTTGTAAAATCTAAATAAAATATTTTTGCAAATTAATTTTTTATTCACATCGGAAATATTTGAAGCATAAAAGAGGCTAAGCAAGACGTTCACTGTTTTAATGCCAACCGGGATTCAGTGCATTCTTCAATTTTCCATACATAAAAGGGTCGTACAAATAAAAACGAAAATTATTTATTTTATCTAAAGTGTATATAAGAAATTTAAAAATTCTCTCCAAATGCGTTAATGCATTTATTCCACTGTGTAACAAGGCGTGTAATTCCTTTATGGAAGAAGTCTTTCAGTTGCGTGTGCAACCATTCCAAAACCTCTTCCTTCACTTCATCGTCCGACTGAAATCTGCGGACTTTCAGATGTTTCTTGAGATCCCCAATCAGGTGAAAGTCACATGGGGATAAGTCAGGATTGTAAGGAAAACTTGCTTCCCAGTTAAACTGTTTGAGAGGTCTACCGTTGCTTTCGAAGTGTGAGGACGCGCGTTGTCGTAGAGAAGAAGCACTCCTTCTGTAAGAAGTCTAGGACACTTGTATTTGATGACCGCGCGCAGTGACTTCAATGTTTCCTCATATTGTGCTGGTGCCTTTTTTAAGAAAGCCCAGTAAAATCGGGCTTTTGCAATCAAAAAACACAGTCAACCTTCTCCGTGCTGTTTGCGATTGCTTTTGATTTTTTTTGGCGGTTTTGTTATTTGGATGAAGCGATCACGCGGAGAGCTTCGAAGCGCAGCTATCGTTCTTTCTCGTTCTATCACGTGATGCAACACTTGCAAACTATTGTTCAATTTGCTCGTGGGGTTTCGCAGTTGTTGAAAACAAAAACTTATCAACCTACACATGGTCTTTTTTTTCCCCACACAAATTTTCGTTTCATTTGTACAACCTTTATAGAAAGTGCGATAACTATTTTGTCAACTTACTGCCGCATATATTATCTGGACTCTTTTGAAAAGGCATTTGAGGAGAAAAGAAACTTACAAGCTGTCAAAAATTAAAACCTTGCACTGACGTGAGCCACTAAGTGCACAATAGACAAATGATTGCAATGGCGGACAGTAGAGTGGAGATAACGCTGCTCAGTGGCAAAAGCGATTGGCGGCACATTGTCTATAGATAAATAAATGAAAATTATATATATATATTTTTTATTAAAATATTTGGAGAGATGTAAGAAATTATTCTAAAACAAAAATGAGAATATACATCTTCTAGGGCGTGCAGCTATTCAAGCTTTTGCCTTAAACAGTGAAGGTACTTTCCCTAATGAGTTACGAGGGTGAATCAAAAAGTAAGTTGCACTCAGTACCATCTGTGTAAGAATGTTGCATGTATGTCTATAATTGCAACGTTCCATGATCCCACTGTTCACGCGTTTATTGCGTACGCAACAGTATTCGCGGAACAATTCGTTTTTTTTTTGGGCGAAAGGCTTAAATTGCACTGAAATCCATAAGGAAATTTGCAGTATTTACGTGGATATTGATTTCTTGTCCTGCAATTGTCAAGTGGTGCCAGCAGTTCGAAAATGGGCGCTCAGATTTGGTGGAAGAAAACCGCGCAGGAAGACCATCCACATCCAACACTATGGAGCACATTGCCTGCGTTAATTGGATGATTGTGGACAATCGATGAATCAGAATTAAAGAAATTGCCAGAACGGTCAACGTTTCTTACGGGAGCGTGCATTCGATTATTAACGACGCTGGTGCGAATTTTTACCGCAGCGACAAGGAAAAGTTAATTCCGTGTTTAGACAAGTGAAACAAGAAATTAAGCCTCCCGAGGAAGGTGTAGGAGAGTAGCGGAAGCCCTGAGTTCATCTATTTTTTTATTCTTTCATCTGAACTTTTTAACCCCCCATTTTTTAAATCAAATATTGAGTTTCTCGAACCTTGTATTTAGAAAATATAAAAGAACCTTATTTTCTTTCCTTTCTGATCATTTTCGATCGAATGATATATGATACTCCATATGTTGCCATAGTTCTAAAGACCAAGTGATTGCCACCCTCATAACTCCAACCCTATTGGAACAATTTGGCCCAAACTTTACAGTAATGTTGACCTTCCTTAGAGAAACCTGCATACCGAATTTCATTCCTTTAGATGCATAAATGCCCGTAGACGTTTTGGTGCCCTCTAATTTCCGCCCCCGAAACTCCGACCCCAGTGGGTCAATCAAAACCAAACTATATAGTGACGGTGCACATGCCCATAGTAAGCTACATTCCGAAGTTCAACCATCTACCTCAAAAAATGCGGAAATTATGAAGGGGACGGACAGACAGACGGACATCGTGAAAACAATAAGTAATGGAGCATTCTTCCGCTACTTAATAAATGGTGCAGGTTTGCTCAGAATGTGAGTAAGGGATCTTAAGTTACATCTGTTTTTACTGTTTCAGGGTGTACTTACTTTTTGATTCACCCTCGTAATAACTAGAGAAAATTCATTTTTCATATGTTTTTGTAATATAGTCCTTTAGAGAAGTTATCGATTATGTTTATCTAAATATATTAAAAATTATACAGATCTCAAGTGATTGTGTGAGAGGGCAATTCTTGCTGATAAAGCTAATACATATACTGCCTGACTGAATTACGGAATGACGGAACAACCAATTAAGGACATGATTACACGCTCTCTGACTGAATACAACTCAGTTGAGATGGTTACATGTTGATTAGGCTGTAGTGACGTTCCCGAGGAAATGTGGACACGGAGGGCCAACGGAGGCCTAAGCCAACCACATGGAATCGCGTTTAATAGAGTGATCTTCGGCTTCTGTTGGGATTATATAAGGCAACCTTGTTGGGTAATAGTGCTTAAGAGTATTTTATTGGAGTATAAAAAGAAAACATCAGATTGAATTAACAAATAAATCAGGGATCCCGTGAAACATAAACATTACGCACAAACATAAGTATAATAACTAAGATCAATACTCTCTCTGCAGATCATTAACCGCCATAGGTCGGTATGAAGAGGATACTGCTAAAGGACTAGATCCCCTTTTCATCCTCTTGGCCTCACAAGTTCTTCATACTACCTCCCGCTCTTACTCTCAGGTGGACAATTTGAGCTCCTTTTTCAACCCATTCATGCCTACTACCCCATCTCAAATGAACTTATTACCATGCCTCCATGGGCACATCGCGTCAAGCCAGCAGATGCATACACAACACACATGCAGCTATGTTTGGTCTCTTTTTTTATGAACAAAGGGGTTGGGGGGAGACCACTGTTACCCTTTTTACTTGCTACAAGCTTAAACGCCAACTACAGAAGATGAACGCACTCTAATTAACATGTTTCACAAAATATAGCACAGGGAGCTCACTGCTGCACCTGCGAACCGCTTGACATATTTCTTGCTGCTTCAACAGCATTTTCGTCCTTACAGATCTTGAACTCAAAATTCCGCGGCAACGAACATTAGCTGGGCGGCGGGAAGGAGCCTTGTTCCACCTTACAAACAAATTCCCCTCAGATCAATGATAGCAAAACAGAAGTGCCAATAGGAAAAACCATAAATCATGCAATAACGTTAATCAAATAACCTTATATTATATATTTTTTGTCACGCACAGGAAAATTGAATGTCAGATCATTCATTCCATAATAATTATAGGGCTGCAGAGAACTAGGCACAAACCGTACAGCACCCTCGCATACGATCGGCGATGCAGGGCTGTTCCTATATGGCCCTTTGGCCAGCGGCTGATCAAGAAGCGCCACTTCACGTAGGTACGCGGTACAAGAGTTTGCCGATGTATACAGATCCGTCGGAATGATTAAATAATGCACTCGCTAGTTGAAGACCTCCATCCGTAACTCCATCAACGAAAATTTCGCTGTCATTCCATGATAAAGAAGCAGCGATCAAAGGGGACAAGGCTCGAACAATAGTTTATCTCGGGCGACTCCATGATGATTCTAAGTGCAGCATTCCATTGATGTTTTGGGATTGCAAAACAAGATTATTGAAGAAGCTTAAAACTAAATGTTCAACATTATTAGCAACATAATAGGTGACTCTTAAACATTAATGCACGTTGGAGTATTTCTTTTGTTACTTCGACCGGCCTAGACAGCTTTGCCAGCATGTTGTTAATAATGACGGCTTCACCAACAACAACTCGTATCCAAAAATTCAAGTGTATATTGTTATTTTTTTACTCGAATTAATTTATTTTTTGCAACAAACAACGAAACAATCCCCATGAGGACACAGCATCCTGTCTGAAAAATTGATCTCGCAACAATGCTGTTCTCTCATTTTATCCCCATTTTTGTAGTGACACCAAATCTCCAACAGTGCAGGACATTATCTTAAAAATTATTTACAACTTAACACAGTAAACACTGGAGAGGGAAGCACAGTAGGCTCAAAAGTAAGGACCCATACTTTTGGCACCCACCCTTCATACAAACACCAGGGGGTATGTATGTCTCTAGGGCACGTGAGTGCTGTCGGAAACAGTGATTTATCTCACACACTAAGAAAACGAATTATTGCGAGTATTGTTGGCACCCCCCTGCCTGCAACCACCAGGGAGTATGTATGTCTCTATGTATGGCTCAACCCCCGCGTGAGCGTTCTCGGAAACAGTGATTTACCCCCACTGTCTTACAAAATAATTTTTAATATTATGAAATTATATTTTTAATGTTGCATTTCCATGCTTCTCTATAATTGGTTTTGCCCCAACAAAGAGAAAATTTTGAAATCAATGCATAGAAAGACAATCAACGTCTAGTGATTTTGTTCATTTTATATCTTTTGAATATTCAATAAGAGCTCTGGAAGGCGATTGCATTGAAGAGAGCTTTAGACAAGATGGTTTATTATTTGCATTTAGTTTAGGCATGTTCATAAATAATTTTATGCTGATAAAATATATTGGTTATATTAGAAGCTGATGGGGTAATAAGAAATTGCGAACTTCGTTATAAGTTGTGTAGCATTAGATGAAAAAACTCATTCTCTCAACGCCTGGCAGAGAGCTCAGTAAATCATGTCTGTCCTCGATGAGAGCCGGAAGAGGAAAAAAAAGTTAAGAAACATTATGAACGCTAAGTTGCTAAGATAGTACATGAAATTTTAATGAAGAAAAAAAAAATTAAGGTTGAATTCTGAGAATAAATTACACTTGTATGGACAAATTAGTGACATCAAGTTGGATAAAATAAAATATCAATTTACTAACTGAAATTATAGATCAGAGGCTTATGATTGAAGCTATTTGATAGTCATAGCAAATGCTAATAAAGTTAAAAAATGACATTAGTGCCAATTTTAGTTAATAAAGGCATGAATGGTTCACAGTTTGCACTGAACTAATGTTACAATGGAGAGATTGCATTATTATATAAAAGTTAAAGTTGGTTTTGGAAACTATTTGATTGTGATATTATAGACTGAGTATCTGTAAAAAAAAATTTTAGATTTGAAGAACAAGGATTGTCTAATGTTTACATCATGAAATATCACAACAGCTTATTTCTCACATGATAGATGCACTGATTCAACAATTTTAATATGAGGTACTAACACTATTAAGCTGTTAGCCATGAGAATATTGACAATCTAGAACAAGACATTGTGGCAGAAAATCAATACAAATCAATACATGTTGTTTATATTTAAAAATTAGAAGCATAATTCTCTGAAATTGATTGAAGCCAGAATGAGTAAAACTTTTTATAATCCTCAACTTTAGTGTGCAGACACTGATAACGATGAAGACCTGTTTAGTTTATGTTTTGGTTGAATCTCATAATCATGAAGCATAATAAATAAAGTGCTATGGAGATAGTCTTGGCTGTCTGTGTTTCATTGTGAGAATTCACTGCAGAAAGTAGGTTATGTATTGATAATTATTCTATTGTTTATTCAAGTTTTATTATTTGTTGGAGATTATATGCCTCATTTTACTTTTGCATTTATAAAGAAGTAGGAAAAGGTTATGGAGGCTTTGAGCTGCAGACATGTTTTAGATTTTTTTTGACTGAATAGTTATATTGTTGGATAATGATACAAGGCTAGACATAGAAATTCTGTTATATCTGATATAAGTTGACCTTAAAGGATCAAGGAAATTATATTCTAGGTTATTGTTTTACCCCCCATGCTGTATGTTAGCAAGTTAAAAGGTTATATTTCCAGATTAGGTTAGTACATTGATGTTTGTGTGCCAAGCTTATTGGTGATTGTTATTGATTTTAGTAATTAAGATTATGAAATCAAAATAAGTGATACTTCATTAGGGATTACAAGATAGTGTTTCTTACATGGTGATGAATGAAGAATTCCATAGATGAATACTTTAAGTGAAGCCTCTGGGAAGCTTAGATCATAATGTTGGAGATATAATACTAAAAAATACATGAAAGGGTAGAGTTACTAACACAGTTATCATGATGTTGAATGTACGATATTACGGTATATATCCATTTGATATTTGTATGATATTACAGTATATATGATATATTCCATTTGTCCTAAACTAAATATTTTGGTAAACTATTATTGAACCAGGAATTAATTTTAATTGTGGATATCGTAGTTATGGAAAATGATTTTATTTTAAGACAATAGACATTAAGTAGTTGTTTTGTAGCAATCTATCTATATATCTTCTATCTATATTTATAAAGTGTAACATACCAAAAGTTGTTAGAAAAATAAATTTTCCCCTTGTCCAAGATTTGCAGAAATATTTTTGTTTAATAATCATTGTTACCTTTTGAAATTTTGCCAACAAAGGAAAAGGACACTATTTTTAATTTGTTACGTCGTCTTGACTAATGACCTTTGTTGGGAGCGCGAGTGGAAGGGGAGAGGGCAGATAACGAAGCGATTCCGAAGAAGTTAGTCGCCACTTTTCCCCTGAAGATGATTGGATCCGGACCCTTTGGGGAAGAGAAGCGATCCTTAGTATTAAAATGATCAGAAGCTCTACGTGGAAATTTCGTCTCCAATATGGTTTGTGAAGGAATTAGTTCGCGAGAAGGACTGAAATTCCAAACTTAAAAGAAGATGGCGTCAACGATTCGTAATCGAAAACCGCTTGATGTTATGGACGATTTTAAAAAGAATTCATCTGGTAATGGTAAACAATTTGGGCCAATTTTATCCAATTAAGAATGAATTACTGTCTCTGCTTTCCTCTTTTCATTCTGCTAACAGATATTGTGGATTAACTACTCGATGCATCTCCGGTTCGAACGATGAGATCCTTGCACTCCAGGAAGGCGATTATCAATAAAATGTGTGTGTAGAAGGTATCGATTCATCATGATTTGCGACGGTCCTTAATTAATATACTAACTTTTCCCGGTCTAGAACCCCCCCCCCCTTTACTTACCTTTTCCCCCGTCGTTCTTCTTCTACCTTCGAAGACTTCCAGCGATTCTTCCTACCTTCCGACGCTACTCAGAATCAAGACAGAGTGAAGAGATGTCTTTCAACAAGCCCAGTTAGCTCTCGTTTGGTTTTTAGTTCGAAATTGAAATTTAATTCTAATTTGGGATTATTCAAGGTAATTGGGAGTGGTCCAAAACAAGCATAAAGATAAAGAAAGAAAAGAATGACTCAAATTAACTTAAAACGGGAAAGTAGGGGTTTGCCCGATTGGATAGTAATTGGCAAAAAATAGATTTGCCTAATGTAAAAAAAAAAACCATTGCCAAAAATTACATTTAACTTTTTATTTGTTTTCGGAGGGCGCGTGGCGATAAATGTTAACTTCTCTCAAGAGTATTTTTTAAAAAAAATATGCAATTACTTATTGGTGAGCTTAGTCCCTGAGTAGTATTCAAGAATTAACCAAGAAAAGTGAAATCACGCTGAGATTGAATGCTAATCAAATTGTAATTTAAAATATTATTTTTTAAGAGAGATCATTAAATAGCCTAGTCTAATCCGACTTTCGTCTCTGAGTTTTATTTCATTATTACGATAATAATCATTACCTGTTCGCGATTATTTAGATCAGAAACACTTTTGTAAAAGGGTATCAAACTCCTTTACTCACCTGACTGCTAACGAATGTTACAAAAGAAGGATATTTGTGGGTTTGTGGGTTTGTTTGTGTGTATTGAATACAAATCTACAGTTTTATTCCGATCTTTATGAAATTTTGCATACTTGACCTTCAAACTATAAAGAAGGCCACTGTCTACCTCAGATTTGAGAAAAATAATTATCGATATAAAATCGATATTCATGCTTTTGGCAAAGTTTGTGCAACAATAGGTATCAACAATGGTACCAACACGCAATTCACACTATGCTCGGACCAGCAACATATATCTCATGACCAACAATGCAAGACAAAGTTTGTGCAAGAATAGGCCCGTAGTGTTCCCATCAACAATGGTATCAATGCGCAATTCACCAATATCAATAAACACAAAATGATGCAATGATAGAAAGTTCAAAGAATTATAACAATGAACATTAAATGATGATACAATCATAGAAAGTTCGTTTCCAAGAATTATTAACAACGAACAGGAAATGGATATAATAAACGATATAGATAGGGCAGTCTCTCTCGATGACGCAAAGGAGATACACGTGTAATTATCCCGGGCAACGCCGGGTACCTCTGCTAGTATATATATAAAGACTAGCAGAGGACCCGGTGTTGCCGGAATAATTACGCTTGTACGTAAACAGAACAACCTCAAAAAGCTAAATTAAACCCCAAAATTGGTTAAATAATAACTCAATCTCTACAATATAGTGCGAAGGGACTATCCATTCTAACAAAAATCTGAAAGACAGGAATTTATCTCTTCATTGAAAAAATCCGCAATTCATTAAAAAAATTTTTAAAGGCTCACAATGGATAGACCTCTCCAAGGATGCCTTCTAGTCTAAATAATTTTTTACTCACGTAATCTTACTTTAGATATACAGTTGATGCTGTTGCAATTTCCTTACTTCTTTCGATGTCTTGAAGCAAAAATTGGCCATTCATCACTTTGTGTAGTCTAGCAGTCGCCAATTCTTCTATTTACTTGCTTACCATTTGCTCAATACAGCACGGAGCTAAAGGAGTGCTTCCTCTATCGTCTTTCACTCTTTCTCAATAGTCTGCTAACTCATTATCTCCAGTAACTGAAAATTTTTAAAGATTTTCAAGAAATTGTTAAGTACTAAGAATTCTCTTTTCTAAGAAAAGCCTGAATAACAGGAATTCTATGCATTGAATTCTATACTGCACAGACTTTGCCTTGCATTGTTGGTCATGAGACATATATTGTTGATCCTTGCATAGTGTTGGTGAATTGCGTGTTGATACCATTGTTGATACCTATTGTTGCACAAACTTTTATTTGCATTGTTAATCATGAGATATATATTGTTGGTCCGTGCAGAGTGTTTGTGAATTGCGTGTTGATACCATTGTTGATACTTATCGTTGCAAAAACTTTGTCTTGCATTGTGGGTCATGAAATTTGAGCACTAATAGCCATAAAAAGATTCCATTGCTAAAGTGGTGTTTGTGTATTATTGCATTCTCAACTTCATTCTTCACTACTGAACAATAAGCATGAATTTACTTCAACTGAAAGCAGCGCTATCGCTTCCAAAGTAGGTCTGCTTGCAAAAAAAGGTACTCGTACAACTACGCGTATGTCCCTTGTAAGTTTTCTCCTTGAATGATGGTAACGTGTTGCGGACTTTAGAAAAAGCCCCTTAGGTGTCTGCCATGTTATCAAGCATTCAAGAGTAAAAAACCTGTCTGAGGGTCAGCTCAGCTGTTAAAAACCTGTGAGAGTAAAGAAACCTGTCCTGAGGAATTTTTAAGAAATAATGTAAAACAGAGATGTAAAATTTGAACAAAGCCGGAAAGAGAACACTTTAAGAGAAAAGCATGTAAGTGTTTTTAAAAAGAAAAATATGAAATATTTCAATATACTATTTATCTAACTTTCTGTTCATTCTATTGTTTATTTGTTAATTAAAAATGTTTTTACCATGCATAAATTTCAAACCGAATAAGTTGTCAGTAATTTTTTATGTTTCTTCATGAGTGTTTTTTGTGATTTTCTTTTTTTACAGTTCCCAAATTTTTTTTAGAATCCCCCAAAATTTTATTTTTACAAAAGGTTTTGATGAATGTATCCCTAATCACCCAATGACTTTCTTCCCTTTGAAGTTCCTTTAACAACATATATGAAGTGTACATTGCTCATCATGGAAAAGCCCCATGGCGTGTGTCTTTGGGATACCTTTATTTTATTGTTGTTAATTGAACTGCATTGTATGAACAGGTATGAAAAAATTTATAAAAATAAGTCATTGAGGAATTTTTGAAAATAATTCAACAGCAACACAAAAATGAATAAATTAACCTTGAAATAAAATGCGTGTAGAGAAAAAGTGTGTAAATATATCTTTAAAAATGTACAGGTCAAATTTATTGCAAGTGAAATCAGTCGCCTGATTTTAAATAGAGAAACGATATTTGTGTGTGCAATATATCGCATATAGATAAAATGTTTACTACCAAATCCCATTGTGCTGTTCTGACGATTTGTTCATCTGGGTTGGTCTTGTTTAAACAATCGGTGGTATTATTATGCATTTGGGCGGGAGTCGTCTCGGGTTTGTAACAACTAGCCACCAACCAGTTATCCAGAAGATGCGTATTCATGTCATAGTAAATGTCAGTTAAGAAATTGTTAGTTGTTATATACATACGAAAACCCATAGAAAAAATAGATGCAATGTCTCGGTGAATAGACCTCTCTTGGCGCAATTCAAGAAATTCTGAGGCAGGTATTTCTTCCACCTGCTTGCATATCAATATCTTCATTGGTTGATACTCTCTGACTTCTAAAGGAGACGCTATACAAAAATAATCCATACATCGTGCATTTCTAATGTTGAAAAAGTTGACCTAAACAGAAAAAACAGAATTATTTTTTAAAAAATGCAAGAATTTTTTGAAATAAAATTTGTCTATCTGCAAAACTTGGTGGAAAAAAAGTTAGGTATGTGTAAGACTATATCCTATACATTTACGTGTAATTTTAAAAAAACTTTTAAAAACCTGATCATGAAATTTCAAACATAAACAAAATCTGCCATTAGCGAAAAATAATTTTCAGAATTTGTCATAGCTCCAAAATCAAAACAAAAAAACACCCTTCTGGAATGGAATGACGGAAAAATCAGCCTGTCTGATTTTTAAAACACTAGAAAAACTTTTTTTGGATGGGAAACAAAAAATTACAAAAATGGAATAGTCGGAGTTGATCAATTTGCAATGGTATATCTTTTGATGTAAACATACAGTAGCAGCTATATTTAATCCATGCATAGACAGCCTAGACAAGTTTCATTATGCCAAGTGTTAGTTGAATTTATGCTTTCAAAAAAAGTAATTTTATTTCGAGGTATCAAACGTGGAATTGACACAACGAATTTTTACCCACTTTTAAGAAGCATTGATGCATTTAAACAGCTATTCAAAAATTTCTGAATCGGCTCGAATTGTTTTTTAGCATTCTAAACGACAAGCCTGTATGTATTACAATAACTTTCAAGAAGTATTGACTGTGTTGAGCGAAAGCTATTAATAGGTGGCAGCATTTGGACCTAAGCGACTTTCGGTGCTCATACTAGCAAAAGAAATTTAATGAATAGGAGTGGTTTCAGTGAAAAAATACCAGAAAAAATGTGATAAAAAAAACCGGCTTTTAATTTTTGTTTTAAAGGTACTTGAACTCAAAATTATTATTAAAAAAAAAGATGTTTAATGACCCCTCCACCTCTGGCTCATTTCCTCCAACACGTGGGGTGAAATGAGCCACATCAAATTATAGGATCATATTGTAAAAATAACCATTGCAAAAACCACCGTAATTAGCAGAATCAGAACTGTTGGATTCTCCAACAGTTTCTGTTGTTTTCAATTGTTTTTAACTTTTGTTCTATTGTTTTAATAATTATTGGTTTTACAATGAGACAATATGCTTAAAAGGGATAGGGATTTAATTAGATTGAGAGCCGGCAACGAGACTAGAAGAATTTTTTATCACAAAGTTCGAGCTTCCGAGTATCGCCATTGCTTCCAGTTCAAGAGGAAGGGATTACGAGTGAACCTTATCAGAGATTTTGTAAACTTTGCAGTTTTTCTTTTATTAGTGACTGTTTGAACTTACGTTAGCTCATTTCCCCCCTATGGCTCATTTCACTCAACGTTACCCTACATTTCAATCACAAGGTGATTATCAGTCAGATCTGTTGGGATTGTCGCATATTGAGATAATAAATAAGTTCAATAGATATTCAATTAATTTAATAATGCATAGTGGCAATACAAAGCACATAATATTCAT
>JAHWFO010105497.1:1252987-1279081 GCA_023313115.1 Rhysida immarginata
TATATAATGTTGTAGTTAATCGTTAATTTCCTAATTGTTGTGGTAATGCGCGTGTATCTCGAGATGGCTTTGTTGAAAAAATCGAAATGAATATGTAGTTGGAATTTTCGTCTTCGTATATAATTAAATGATTACGTTCGATTTTAAAAGTGTTAAACTTAATGAGTCCACGCATAACAACTGGTAGCAGAGCGTGGTTACCTGGTTCCAGAAGTTCCCTGGATAAGTCTGAATATCTAGCTGCAGTGTTGTGAGTAATTAAAAGAGAACTATTCACGTGATGAAAGATGACGGAGGCATTTGGATTTGCTCGCATAGAACCGCTGACGACCAAGAACTATGGCGTCTGGAGCATGAAAATCATTGCATATCTAAAAGGTAAACACCTCCATGATGTTCTGATACAAGAAGAACCCCCAAGAGGAGAATCCGATGGAAAAGAAACTATTTGGAATGAATGGAATAGGAAAAATGAAGAAGTCTACGCAATTATCATTTTATCTCTTTCGAAAGACGAAGCAATGACTGTAAAGGGCATTTCAAATGCGAAGGAGCTATGGGAAAAGTTGAAAAAGAGACACGAAGGTGTGGAAACCCATCGCAGAACACAGCTGAAAATTGAACTCGCCCGAATGGAGAAATCAGAGCGTGAATCAGTTGACGAATATTTATCGAGAGCTCAAATGATATCAAGTGAAATTCAAGAAATTGGTGGCAAAATTGATGAAAATGAGTTGATTGGATACATCATAGAAGGCCTACCCAAGAAATACAGTGAGAAGATATTACAATCGCAACGGCTGAGGATAAACGAACTATTCGAGCGGAAGCTAGAGGAATAGTGAAAGCAGTTACAGAAATTAATGAAAACACTCATGTGAAATTAAAACTAAATGAAGTATTGTACGTTCCCGACTTGCGATGTAACTTGCTGTCCGTGCCAAAGCTTGTGAGTAATGGAAAAGAGGTCATCCTAAATGAAGACGGAGCGAGAATTATTGAGAAGAACACTAGAGCTTTGATAGCTGAAGGTAAAATAGAAGACAATGCTTTCATTATCCATTTAACACCTAATAAAGTAAGAAATGAACTAGAAATGGAATCGTGCTTAAAGGCTAAAGAATCTAACAGAATGCTGTGGCATAAACGATTGGGGCATGTTAACAATAATTATCTAAATCTCATGTTCAATAAGCAGCTCGTAATAGGCTTGAACAATTTACATGGAAAAGAAGGAAAGTGTGAGATTTGTACAAGAGCTAAACTAACAATAACTCCATTTATAGAAGTTAAAGAGTCGACTGTATCTCGGATACTGGAACGATTACATATCGATCTTTGTGATCCTTTTAATCCGGAATCACTTGGCGGGAGTAAATACATGTTGACAATTGTTGATGAGTTTAGCAGAAGATATTTAGTAGATTTTGTGAAATGCAAGTCAGACGTCCCTGAGAAGAATAAAAGCTATCGTAGAAAGAAGAGAAGTTGAGACGGGATTAAAAGTTAAAGCAATAAGAACAGACAATGGAGCCGAATTCTGCAATGATATTTTAGCGACATATTATCGTCAAAAAGGTATAAAGTCGGAGAAGACCACTGCTTATTCACCACAAAGCAACGGAATTGCGGAAAGATCCAATAGAACGATATTATCTACAGCCAGATGCTTGTTGATAGATGGTGGATTGCCAAAGAAATTCTGGGCGGAAGCAGCGTTAACTGCAGCCTATTTGCATAATATCACCCCCAATAAGAAAAGAAAAAAGACACCTATGGAGATCTGGAAACGAAGAAAACCATCCATTCGACACTTGAAAGTGTTTGGCTGTAAAGCATTTTATCGAGTAGTTGGACGAATACGAAGTAAATTAGACGAAAGAGGAAAACCGTGTGTATTCATAGGCTATTCACATGAAAGGAAAGCATACAGAGTATATGACGTAGCTCAGCAGAAGATTCTGGAAAGCAGAGATGTATTATTTATGGAAGACGAGAAAGGATATTCAAACGGAATTGAATTTAATGATGATGATGAAGATAACGAGATTGAGTTAGATTATTTACCGATTGCATCTGGCGAAGCTACAGAGGCTGAATCCAAAACCATAACAAATTTGGAAGATGATCATGAAGAAAAAGATCTTTCAAGTGAAGTGAGAACCAGTTCACAAAATGAAGGCCAAAGCAACATAAGTCCAAGTCAAGATGATGCCATCGCTAGAGGTAAGAGAGGAAGAACGAGAGGAGTGACCAAGGAAATGTTGTTAGAAAAACATAAACAGGATAGAGAGGAAAACGAAAGAAGCCTTAGAGAGCAAAACGTAAGAAGATCGTCACGGGAAAGAAAACCCAATCCAAAGTATGCTGCTAATAATGCAGTAGAAGAATCCATTCCGAAAAATTATAAGGAGGTACTTATCTCGAAAAACAAGAATAAATGGATGGAAGCTGTTAACAAAGAACTGAAATCTCTTGAGAACCACAATGTGTGGGAAATTGTTGATAGAAGAAAAGATATGGATGTTATAAAAAGTAAGTGGATATTTTCGATAAAGAATGACAACCAAGAAGTGGGATACAAAGCCCGACTAGTAGCCAATGGTTCGCATCAACAGATGGGTAGAGATTATGAGGATTCTTTCAGTCCGGTAATGAAACCTGAATCGTTCCGAATACTACTGAAAATGGCAGCAGTTAAAGATTATGATGTGAAATTCATTGATGTGGAGACTGCGTACCTAAATGCCAGACTAGACAGATGCGTCTTCATGGAACCCCCAGAACATTTAAAATTAAGTCCAAGCAAAGTATTAAAAATGTCAGGTAACATCTATGGATTACCGGATGCTGGAAGAAGTTGGTTTTTTAAATTGAGGAGCATATTAAAAGAAATTGGTTTGGAGCCAACGACTGCCGATCCATGTGTGTTCACAGGAAAATTTGATAACAAAATAATTATTATAGGAGTCTATGTGGATGATTGTGTAGTTGTTGGAGAAACTGTCAAAGAAGCAGAGAAATTAATATCACTTTTGAATAGAGAAATAAAAATCAAAAGGCTCACGGGAAATGTGAAATTTCTAGGCATAGAGATAGAAAAGAATAACGACGGTTTTAAGTTAAGTCAAAAAAAATATATTCAAGAAATTCTTCAAAAATACGATATGGAAAATTGTAAACCAGTTAAAACCCCTGGAGTTATCGGAACAAAATTGGATGAATATGATAATTATAGAAAAGTGGATATCACAGTTTATCAAGAAATGATTGGAAGCATTACATATTTAGTAACAGGTACACGACCTGATTTGTCATATTCACTCAGTAAATTGTCGCAGTATTCTAAGGATCCGAGAGAAATTCATCTACAGGCTTTGAAGAGAATATTCCGATACCTGTAACATACTAAAAATTTAACATTGTCCATTGATAAGACACCCGGAAGACTACATATTTATTCTGATGCAAGTTGGTGCACAACTAAAGACTCAAGATTCTTTGGTGCATATATGATTTGTATTGGAACTACTTTGATCAGTTGGAGATCAGTTAAGCAAAAATTGGTTTCATTATCAACGATGGAAGCGGAATTGATAAGTTTTTGCGATGCTGTATGTGAAGGGAAGTGGATAATTAAATTGCTTGAAGACCTCGATCTTAACGAAATTGTCGAGCGGCCAATTCAAACTTATACGGATAATCATGCGGTCATCGACTGGGTTAAGAATCCCAAGATCAGCAGCAGAAATAAACACATTGGAAGGAAGTTTCATTTTGTGAAAGACGATCGAGAAAATGGAGAAATTCAGATAAATTATATTGGATCAGAAGAACTTGTTGCAGACGTTATGACTAAAGACGTTAGTTCAACTGTGATGATTAATCACTTAAAGAATTTAAGCATTAGCTATTACTAATTGTATCTCCATGTGCGAAAGGGGGGAATTGTTGGGATTGTCGCATATTGAGATAATAAATAAGTTCAATAGATATTCAATTAATTTAATAATGCATAGTGGCAATACAAAGCACATAATATTCATTAATTATATATTGTTGTAGTTAATCGTTAATTTCCTAATTGTTGTGGTAATGCGCGTGTATCTCGAGATGGCTTTTGTTGAAAAAATCGAAATGAATATGTAGTTGGAATTTTCGTCTTCGTATATAATAAAATGATTACGTTCGATTTTAAAAGTGTTAAACTTAATGAGCCCACGCATAACAAGATCATCATGAACTGACTGATGATGATCATATACTGATTGATCACCTTGTGATCGAAATGTACATTTACCAATAAATGTGAACTTTTTGTTGTCAAGTGGATTTTTTGTCCCGTGGTTCTTCCAACTGTAATAATTACAGCATCGGAGATTTATTTCTAAATATTTATTAGTAGCAGTATTGGTGAGAATCGAACATTTAAGATCCTTTGCTCTGACAGCTAATACCATGGATACCTTCAGCACCATCACCCTAAGGACAAGACCACTCCACAAATTATCAAATGACAGACAAATTCGAAATGAATAAAATCCACACCCAAAGGACCACACAGGAAAACACATACCCAAAAGGACCACGCAAGAAATTTCCACACATGATAAAACCACACCCGAAAGGACCACACCCGATAAACCACACCCGAGGCAGAGCATAGCCAACTATTAGAAAAGACAGAAAAACAGATGTCCTACTTCCCTTATATCCACAGGGGTCAAGACCTATGTAGGAATCTCTGGGGAAAAGCACCATACCCCATTCTCCCCAGAATGAGATACGTATAATGGCAGCACCCTTTATCTTTGACATTCCAAAATGATATATCTCCTACTAACAGCCCTCCACCTTGATTTTTATTCAAGAAATTGACGATAATCCATCGCGTCTATTATGCAGATGATAAATCAGTTGAATTTTGACAATTCCCATTGGAACAACTTCTCGATGTTTTTACTTTTCTTCCTTGGAAAAATTTTTTGCTTCAGATTATGTGCTATTGGAGTAATTGATGTTGAATTACATCACAGGATTAAACTAAAATCTTCCACTCGCTTATACACAAAGAATTTTCTTCTCTAACATTCACGATCATGTTTATTTATTTATTTATTTATTTATTTATTTATTTATTTATTTATTTATTTATTTTTTGTAAAAAAAGACATAGAAAAAAAGTATCCTAGTCGTGGCCTGTATGGCTGAAGGCCGACATGTTAGGTCCCCAAGAGGGATTATACAGAAAAAGCGTACCAGTTATATATGGAATTGTATTTCTTTTTTTTTTTACATTGAAAGAGAATCCGCACTAATTAGAAATAACAAATGAGTGCCTACCACTATGTATGGGTATAAAATTCACTATAATATTTAAACAGATTCATGCTGTATAGTGATATCATTTTGTAAAGATAGTACTAAAATTCGAAATTAAAAAAATTATAATACAGTAATAAATTATGAAATGAACATAACTTTCATATTATCTAATATCATGCCATAGACAGTTTTTTATTTTTTTCCAACAAAGGACAACAGAACAACGAATGTGGTAATATTGTAAAATACACACTAAACAGAGCATAAACGATAAAAGTAAAAGTAAAAGTCGAACGTTATCCAACAAGATTTAGAATGGCCTAATGATATGTGTGTTACAAAAGATATACTTTTTCAGTTCTTTCTTAAAGATAGATAAAGACATGGGAGAGCGAAGGCTATCAGGGAGAAGAGACCACCATCTAACTGCATTGTAAGAAACACAACGGCGCTGATAGTTATTTTTTGTGAAAGCAGTTCTAAAAGGGCGGGATTTACGGGTGGGGTAGGAGTATATTTGATGTTGGGAAATCAGGATTAGCGGGATAGTAAGAATAAAATTTCCGTTAATAATTTTGTAGACGAAGGCTACTAATTGAACTACGTAAAGTTGATATATTCTAGCAATCTGATAGGAGTTTTGGAGGTGAGAGATGGGAGAGGGTTTCTAAGTATTTGAACGAGAATATTTGGGATGTTGGGTGATTATCGTAAGAAATGAATAGAGTATTTGGGACAAGTTGCTTATTTCGTTGATGGAAAATCATATATTTAGTTTTATTAAGATTTAGGTATAATTGATTAGTGGAATTCCATTTGTAAGGGGAGGATAAGGTTTTATTAATGGATTCTTGAAGGTTGGGCAATGACTTGTCAGTAAAAGTAAGGGTGACATCGTCTGCAAAGAGGATAGTCCATATGGGATATAGTGTGTACGTGAGATCAGTAATGAAAAGATTAAAAAGTAGCGGTCAAAAGTCGTGGTTCAAACGTTTTTCATAACTTTTCAGTGCTTATAGTACAGGCGCTGGGAATACTTTTATTCAATCGTGCACAGCCACTCACCTGTAGTTAGACCTCACTTTCAGGGCTCTAGCACCTTTTATTCTAAAGTTATTCGACTGTTCTGGGAATGTTATCTACCCCTTGTATTTGGGTATTTAATGTTGCTATACAAGTTGAAATTAATATATGACCATTTTGGTGGTAAACCGAATCCAATGAAAAAAGAACTTTTAAAATCGGTTTACAAAAACGGAAATATTGATGAACATACTGACGAACATAGAAACTCCTCCTTTTTGAAGTCGGTTAAAATTATTGATTATGAACCTTGGAACGCAATTTTTTTATAATCTATGTATTGTGAAAGTAGTTTCGGTTCGGTATTATTGTCACTCCATCAGGTTTCTTATAGGTAGTTTGATCATTTGAATATTAAGAGTCTATAAAGATGAAAACGAAGCTCATGGTAATTCCACGTTGGTGTTGAAGTTCACACAAGAAATCTTATGTGAGGAGATGCAAGAAAGTAACGCCACTTATTTTTTAACGAAGGAAATAGAGTCGCTATGTAAAAATTAACGTAACAGAAAATAAAGCAGAGTACATGCACAGACATTGCATATCAAGAATTGTTCCTGCGCATGCTTATATGTGCTATCAGTCGTTTTACAAATGGCCGCCACTATCACATAGTATGCAGTGAAAGAATAGCCAGCTGGTATAATCTTTTCCGCAAAAACTAAGAAACCCACTGAAATTCATGAGGAAATGTTAAACCATTATAATGTCGACTATTCGGAGTATTCCAAAGTATGCAAATGGTGTTAAAAGTTTCTGGAAGGAACAGTTAGCCTTGCTTGGGTAACCTGCATCAGCGGCAACACTAGTCATTATCGAGACATTAACAATATACAATCAGAGAAAACCATTGCATTTCTTTGAAAGAAGTGATTGAAACGTTTCACACATCCTATTGATCGGCATGGATATGGTGCATGAGCAGCTTGGATTTGTGGTGGCAAAGTCCTTATATGGTGGATTCCATAAAGTCTGACACCAGAAAAGTCCGGCAACACAATGGCATGCAGTCTGCAGTAGTACATCCAGAAGGAAAATGCGTTTTTGAATGGCATTATAACAGGAGATTAGTCTTGGGTCTTGCACTTCACATCTCAGTCTAAAACTGCAATGATGGTGTAGAAACTTCCATATTCTCTGATTCGCAAAAAATTCCAAGTTTCTTCTTCAGCTCAGAAGATTGTGCTTACGGTTTTTGGGATATGCAAGGCATCCTACTCGCAGATTTCTTGCCATGTTGGTCAACCTTCACTGCTGCTTCCTATTGTGAAACGTTCACTAAACTGCGGCATGCTATTCGAAAACAGCGACCAAAAAGAGGAAACGATTTTCGACTTATTCATGACAACGCACGCACGCATATGGCCAATGGTCCATTTCGGTTGGGAGGTTCTGGTCCAGCCTACATTCCGGACTTGGTCCCCTGGCCCCCTCGGACTACCATCTCTTTGACCCTATGAAGAGGTTTTTGGGTAGTCAGAGATTTGAGACTGGTGAGAAAATTAAATCTGCCATGTGCCTTTGGCTGTATTCACAGCCGACAAAGTTCTACAGGGTGATTCACTCAATTTCTGACCATTTCAGTACTATGATTTATTGACTCATTAATGTTTACAAACTTAGCATTTCAGTATGATATTTTAGGCAGTTCGGAGTTTTTATTCCCGTGGAAAATTTTTGATGAGATGCTCAATGTGGCCACCACGAACGTTTTGAACTGTTCGGAGCCGAATGGTGAAGTTGTTCATAACTCTATCCAGGATTTCTGCATCTACAAGGGTGCAGCAGTCGACGATGCTTTGTCGCAGCTGGTCTAGGGTTCTTGGTGCTGTAGTGAACACAATGTCTTTAAGGAACCCCCAGAGATAAAAATCTCATGGGTTTAGGTCAGGACTCGTAGGGGGCCAAAGAAAGCCACCCCCGAATCGATCTGGAAACCTGTTTGAAATGACACGATTTCCGAATTTTTGATTGAGAAAGTCTAGCACTTCATTAGTGGTGTGAGGCCTAGCTCCATCCTGTTGAAACCATTGATGTGGAAGCTGTATACCCTCCTATTGAAGGTAAGCATGTGACGTTACGGTGCCCTCAAAAAAGAACGGACCAATGATGCCTCTTTTGGAAATCGCGCACCAAGCCATAACCTTTCGTGGATGAAGAGGTGACTTATGGATCTCATGAGGGTGCTCGGAACCCCAAAAACGAACGTTATGTTTATTAACGTCACCTGACAGATGGAAGAAGGCCTCATCTGACACCCACAGGTTGTCCACAATGTCCTGATTGGCTTCCATTTCTGCTCCAAACTCCATCGCAAATTATTGTCGCTTCTGTCTTCCAGTGTTTGTTAACTCCTGATAAACATGGATCTTATACGGGAACAGGTGTAAATTTTTTCTCAAAATCCGCCATGTCGTGGTATACGACAGCCCTTCTTCAATGGATAGGCAGCGAACAGATATTTTGGTAGGGAAATCGACCAACGTTGTGCGAACCATTTCGACAACTTCGGCCGTTCGAACACGAGCTTCGTTCCCGCCTTTTTTCTTGCCTTTAACACAACCATTGGCACGAAATTGCTTGACAAAATCCATGATTGCTTGCCTGCCTGGTGCGTCTCGACAATTATACTCTTTCCGGAACTTTCTTTGCACGGTTACAGGTGATTTTGTCTCGAAATACCATTCGACAATCTTGCATTTCTGCTCTGTTGATAAAGCGGGCGCCATTTTTCAACAATACGATTTTCATGCAGCGCCGTTGCAACAATACAAACGCCAACTATTTAGAAATTTGATATGGCGCTCATATTCTTTCAATTGTTTATCCCTAATGCACGTCATTCGAGTGAAATGGTCAGAAATTGACTGAATTACCCTGTATGAGCGGGGTATTCAGAAACTTGTGCAGCGTTAGGATAAATGCCTATATTGTCAAGGTTGCTGCATGAAAAAGTACTGTAGATAAAATCTTGTATTTTATACTGTACGAAGTTGTTTACCTGGATATTTTGTAATTTTTTTTGAAAAATATAAATGGCGTTACATTTGATATCTCCTCGTATACTAAAGATTTTTCTTTATTTACTTTCCTTTCTTCACTCTTTTGTTGTGTCCTGCCACTACAAATGTTATAGCACAGTCAGATTGCAAGGAATCAGGGATGGACCTTGGTTTAGAAGATGAAAGTACGACTACAAACGTTACTTTACTGTACTCAAAATATGAGTTTATTAATAAAATGGGAAAAATAAAACGATACAGTTAAGTGGGACAATAGGGCGATTCAAGGAAATGATACTCTCATAATTAACATACAAGGGCAGTCCAGAAAGTAGTACCCGTTTACGCATATCAATGGTGCCACTGATCCAAATGAAAGCATATGAGGCAGGTATCGATACTAACATCTTAGCCTTGCTGAGGTCGAATTTCGAGTTCATTCAGTGCGTGGTTTGAGTTTTGTGATGGTTTAAAATGGAAAAGAAGATAGATAATCCCGCCAAATGCGAAGTGCGAGCCGTCATCCATTTTTTGAATGCAGAAAGTGGCCGTCCCAGCAAAATTCGTCGCAGAATTACGGAAGTTACGGCACGGGAACTATGGATGAGTCATTTGTAAGTCGCTGAGTTCGAAACTTCAAAAATGGTCGAGTTACTGTGCAGTCAGGTCGCCCATCCCTTATCACCGAAGATCTCAAGAAACGTGTCGATGACTTGACCAGGCAAGATCGGCGCGTTAAATTTAGTGAAATGTGTATGCATTTCCCTGAAATTTCACGAGCACTGCTTCACGGACCATCTCAATTACAAGAAAATTTGCGCAAGATGGGTGCCCAAAATGCTTTCCGACGAACATTTCACTAAGTTTTATGCCCCGATCTTGCCTGATGAAATCATCGACACTTTTCTTGAGATCGTCGGTGATAAGGAATGATCGACCTGACTGCTGTTCATTGTGCAAATAGCTCATCCGTTTTTGAAGTTTAGAACCCAACGCCTTACAGATGACTCATCCATAGTTCCCGTGCCGTAAACTTCAGTAATTCTGCGATGAATGTCACTGGGACGGACACTTTCTGCATTCAAAAAACGGATGACGGCTCGCACTTCGCATTTGGCAGTATTTTCTATTTTATTTTCCATTTTAAACCGTCACAAAACTCAAACCACGCATGAATGAACGAGAAATTCGACCTCAGCAAAGCTAAGATGTTGGTATCGATACCTGTATCGTATGATTTTATTTGGATCAGTGGTGCCATCGATATGCGTAAACGGGTACTATTTTCTGGACTGCACTCGTATTTATTCCAAAGACATGTGTCAGCAATCAGAAGCCTTCCGGGGCTTGAATGGATTCCAGCTTTCACTGATGCAGTTGCATACTCCTGTGGGATTCTCTTTTTGAAAAAAGAGCTCAGACAACAAAAAATTAGATAATCCAATATGCAATGTTTCAATCATGTCAATAATAATAGTAATATCAACATCAATTGTTATTTGAGCAATGCTACAATACTCAATATTCCATACCTTCTCATATTCTGTATCCAGTCTTCTGTACCAATCAGCAAGTACAATATGCTGATAATCACCGAGAGGAAAATTCAAGATAATCATTGAGTTCAAAACTTATACTGTCCATCGAAGACCTTTAATGCTGAAATTCGACTCACTATCAATGAGTTCTATCACACAAAGTCTGTAAAACTTCATCAAATAAAATCAATGTACAGATACTGGATGAAGTTAAGCAACATCAAGCACGGCTAGTCACTGGATGGGCGACCTTCAGTGAAACACGATCTTCACCATCATACAGCAGTCGTTAATCCAGGTTCATCCAGAGACCCAAGTTGTCGGTCTCTGGCCATACAGGCCCTGGATGGACGTATTGGATTAAATTAAAAATAAATAAATAAATAAAAAATAAAAATATTAATACCATCAGAGTCAGCTTTTCGGGTGTCAAAATAAACTGCACTTTTTTATACTTCATGATTAATGTGACCAGATTTTGTACGATGCTAATTGGAAACAGCTATGACGAATCCAAAACAAAATCGAGACACATAATTTTTGACAATTCTTTTCAAAATTAAATTTATCAATATCCAATTAATAAATATGTTTACTTTTTATTAAAGAAGACGCTTACTTATTGCAGACAGTACACTGAATTCGGGACTGTCTCTAAAAACCGGGATGTTCTGGTTACATTATTCATGATGGATCCCCAAACACATAAATTCCCCGATTCAAAGAAAATTTCTCATAATGGCGACAGCCTTCTAATTTAAAGCCAGAAATTAGAAGCTCAGTTCACAGTCATTTCAATTTTCCGTCTGCCTATTTTCTCAAGAAGAAAATTACAAAAAATTCAATAAATATCTCAACAATATCTCTTGCATGATGAACAATAGCATGATGCATTCAGTCGAAATTTTTTTGGATTTCTGAGTTGCTGAAAAAAATTAAAGAGCTCAAAACTGGAAAACATTGTTGACTTAAAGATTTAAAATATTTAGTTACAATAACGGAAAACACAACATTAAATAACATAAAATTAAATTCACCACACTCTTCTTTCTTCTTCTTTTTTCATGTCTTTTCTTTTAGCTTCTTCGTGAGGGGTTATCGGAAAAAGAAGCCCAAGATATACTTTGGCTGGCCATGGAAGAGTTTCCTGACACCGCTCAGTACGGAGCATCCAGCCCCAAGTTCATGCTAGATAAATGAAAAGGATCCGCCAAATCAGACGATTCTCTCACAAGGATTTCGTTGGCTACTCTGATCCTCAAGCGTAAGAACAGGCTACTGCGACCGACAGCACAGGGGCGCAAATTTTTGTTCCTGAATCCATCAGGTTGCGGGTTCGAATTCTACTTTTGGCATGGAATTCTCCCTGGAATCCCACTGTATGTGTTTGTCCCTGGAATGATAAAAGACAATAGCAATGTTGAATTTTGCAATGATATAGTCATGTGCCCCTGAGTGGATGCCCCCTTACCGTGGGTCAGGGGTTTGGGTGCTTCAGGGATTCTGTGAGCTATGCTGGTTGTAGCACTGCTATTTTAGGGTCACCCTTACCAGAAAGGTCAACCCTGGTTGAGAAGTAAGACGAAGAGTATCCAAACAAACATATCTCATGATGTCGACGAATGAGAGAATTCATACTGCATCAGGTGTGGCGCAGGTTAAAGCCACCCGCATTCGGAAGTCAGGAAGAGGCTCTCGTTCGAAAAATAGTCGACAGTCTCCCGGCTATTATAGCAGAGTAATGCCTCCGAGAAGCCCTACCAGTGCACTCGCTATGCACTTGGGGAAACGGTCAGGAGCAGCGCATGCCTTTACCCAGGAGGAGAAACGGGTAGAGCGACAACGGGATCGGGTCCTGTCAATCGGCACTTGGTACGTATTCTCCATGACAGGAAAGGAATCAAAGTTAGTGGAGGAAGCCAAACGATATCGACTGGATATCATAGGTATTACCTCTACGATACGTCCGTGTTCTGGAACTGTGCACTTAGAAGGAAGGTGGAAGCTCTTCTACTCAGGTGTCGACCCTAACATGACTGCCCAGGCGGGAGTGGGGATACTCACAAGTCCCTGGCTGGCAGATTATGTTGCACATTGGACTCCCTTATGTGGAAGACTGCGTCTCCTGAGGCTTCACATAGGGAAACGGTCTCTCTCTCTCTATTCGTTGCATGTGCTTCGAATGCAGTCACAGAGTACCCACTTTTTCTACATGAAGTTGATGCCGCTCTTAGCAGGAGAGGATGTGCAGATTCTGTCATCCTGGTGGGCGACTTCAATGCACACGTAGGGGCTGATGACCAAAAGTGGAAAAGCGTGATTGGGAAGAATGGTGACCCCGATTTAAATGCGAATGGGAGGTGCTTGTTGGGTCTCTCTTGCAACAATGGACTTTCCGACATAAACACCTTCTTCCAGCATAGGGATGTCCAAAAGTGAGAAGAGGTTAGGTTAGGTTAGGTTAGGTGTGAGAATAGAGGCAGAACTATCAACTGATAGTTGTTTGCACTTTGCAGTTCTCTGAATCCATGCCAACCAAGCGAAATACTAGGTTCAGACAAATTTAGCGCATCAAATGGGAGGCATTGGAGGATAGAGCTGTGAGGAAGACCTTTGCACATAACATATCTTCAAGTTTCAAAGAACTACCCA
Organism: Rhysida immarginata; assembly: GCA_023313115.1. Lineage (NCBI taxonomy): Eukaryota > Metazoa > Arthropoda > Chilopoda > Scolopendromorpha > Scolopendridae > Rhysida > Rhysida immarginata. Next base: position 1,266,588 of record JAHWFO010105497.1, read on the forward strand.
GTGATGTTGTACTGTTGAAGAGGAGTGGCAGTTGTTTAAAACTGCTGTGATTACTTCGGCTGCATTGTGCTGTGGTCATAAAGTGTGGCTGAGTGTGGCGCAGGGCAGTGAAAAAAGGACTGCATGGTGCAACGGTGAATTCCAAGAAGTTGTCAAGGCAAAGAAGAAAGCCTATTTGCTAAGACTTGCAAATAAGTCAACTTCGAGTCGAGTGCGGTACACTGAGGCGCGAAAAGCAGTAGCAAAGACCGTATCAACAGCTAAAGCCGAGGCATGGGAGAAGTTCGGGGAGAAATTGGAGGCAGACTATGGTTCGGCAAACAAGGTATTCTGGCAGACCATGCGCCGCCTCTGTGGAAATAAGTCTCTTTCATCACAAACTATTAAGGGTTCAGATGGGAGGCATCTGAAAACGGAGAAGAGCGTGTAGCATAAGTGGAAGGAATACTTTGCATCTCTTCTTAATCCGGTAACAGCAACAACTGAGGAACATGAGATGCACCTTGAGAATAGTCACAGTAGTGTCACTGAAGGAGAAGTCAGATGGGCAATTAAGTCCCTGAAGACTGGCAAAGCTGAAGGTGTTGATGAAATCTGGTCCGAGATGTTAAAGGCCTTAAATCAGGATGGTATCCTGTGATTGACTGGAGCGTGTCAGGTTGCTTGGATATCTGGACAGGCCCCTAAGCAATGGCAAACAGGAATTGTGATCCCTATCTTCAAAAAGGGAGATCAGAGAGATTGCAACAACTATCGAGGCATCTCTTTGCTCAGCATTCCTGGGAAAGTGTATGCTAAGTGTCTGGAGAAGAGAAGTCGGGAAATAGTAGACTCCAAACTGTCGAGGGAGCAATGTGGTTTCCGACCTGGCCGAAGCATGACGGATCACATCTTTGCTTTGAAGCAAATCTTTGGTAAATCCTGAGAGTATGCAAAAGAGGTGTACGCTTGCTTTGTGGATCTAGAAAAAGCATATGACAGAGTTCCTCGGGAGAAGCTCTGGCAAGTGTTGCAAGAGTATGGAGAGGATGGGCAATAACTGTTTGCTATCATGTCTCTGTACAAAATCTCTGAGATGTGTGTCCGGATAAATGGCATTAAGTCAAGACCGTTCACCGCTGGTGCTGGACTCCGCCAAGGGTGCGTACTGTCACCCCTCTTGTTCATTATCTTTATGGACTGGATAGACAGGGCCAGCCGAGGCGATGAGCGTGTTTGTATGGGCGACTTCTATATTGTAGAGATTCAGTTATTTAACAAATTTGGAGGTTTAATTTAGCTTTTTGAGGTTGTTCTGTTTACCTACAAGCGTAATTATCTCGGCAACACCGGGTCCTGTGCTAGTCTTTATATATTTTCTAGCGGAGGTAACCGGCGTTGCCCGGGATAATTACACGTGTAGGTAAAGTGATAGATCTCAAAAAATTAAACTATAACTCCCAATTGGTTAAATATCGATAATAACTCAATCAATACAACACAGAGCAAAGGGTCTAGGAAATGTTTGGACCTCCTGTGCTACAAAATAGGCTATGAAATAACCCAGGCGTGGCTTAAATTTTTTTTTTTGGAATAAATTTTTAAATATCTTAAAAATGACATACATGAAAACGCTTAGAATTAATACAGTAAAAATTCTTAATAAAAATTTGAAAAAATTTTTTTTAAAGGCTCACAATCGATGGACCTCTCCAAGGATGCCACTGCTACTGTAAATAATTTCTTACTCACGTAATCTTACTTTAGATGAACACTTGATGTTGCAATTCCCTTTCTTCTCTCGATGAATTGAATCAAAACTAGGCCATTCATCTCTTTTTGTAGTCTAGCGATCGCCGATTCTTCTATTGACCTGCCCACCATTTGCTCAATACAGCACAGACCTAAAGGAGTGCTTCCTTTGTTGTCTTTTCACTTTTTCTCAATAGTCTGCTAACTTTCCATTATCTCCAGTTACTAATCATTTTTTAAGATTTTCAAAAAATTGTTAAGTACTAAGAACTCTCTTTTCTAAGAAAAGCCTGAATAACAGGAATTCTATGCATCGTTCAAAATTTTGCCTTTCATTACTGGTCAGTGATATATATATTGTTAATCACTGCCTTGTGTTGGTGCATTAGGTGTTGACACCATTGTTGATACGTATTGTTGCACAAACATTTCCTTGCATTGTTGGTCACGAGATATATATTGTTGGTCCGTGCAGACTGTTTGTGTATTGCGTGTTGATACCTTTGTTGATACCTATTGTTGCACAAATTTTGCCTTGCCTAATTAATATACCCTGCCATAACCATGAATATCGATTTTTTGTCGATATTTTTTATTTTTCCGAAATATGAGGTAGACAGGGACCTTCCTCATGCTTTGATGGTCAAGTATGCCAAATTTCATCAAGATCGGAATAAAACTGTAGATTTGTATTCAGTACCCACAAACAAACATCCTTCTTCTTCTATATATATAAAGAAGGATGTTTATGTGTGGGTTTGTTTGTTTGTTTGTTTGTTTATTTTTTATGCAAATCTACTATTTTTTTCTGATCTTGATGCAATTTTGCATACTTGACCTTCAAGGCATGAAGAAGGTCACTGTCTTCTTCAGATATCGAAAAAATAATAATTATTGATAAAAAAATCGATATTCATGGTTATGGCAAAGCATATTAATGAGAAATATCTCATGACCAAAAATACAAGGCAAGGTTTGTGCAACAATACTTATCAACAACTAGCAGAGGACCCGGCGTTGCCCGGGATAATTACGCTTGTAGGTAAACAGAACAACCTCAAAAAGCTAAATTAAAGATGGACCTCTTGCTTACCATTTGATCAATATAGCATGAGCTGAAGGAGTGCTTCCTCTATCGTCTTTCACTCTTTCTCAATAGTCTGCTAGCTCATTATCTCCAATTACTGATCATTTTTAAAGATTTCCAAGAAATTGTTAAGTACCTCGATTTTTCTTTTATTAGAAAAGCCTGAATAACAGGAATTCTATGCATTGAAGTCTATATTGCACAAACTTTGCCTTGCATTGTTGGTCTTGAGATATTTCTCATTACTATGCCCTGCCATAACCGTGAATATCGATCTTTTATCAATGATTATTGTTTTTTCGAAATCTGAGGTAGACAGTGACCTTCCTCATGCTTTGAAGGTCGTGTATGCGAAATTTTATCAAGATCGGAATAAAACTGTAAATTTATATAAAAAACCAAACCCACAAACAAACATCCTTCTTTATATAGATAGATAGATAGAAGATAGATGGTATCAACACGCATATCACAAACACTCTGCACGGACCAACTATGTAAGGAAATTTCGTGCAACAATAGGTATCAACAATGGTGTCAAAAAGCACTGCACCTACGCTGTGCAAAGATCAATTATATATATAAATATATATATCACATGACCAACAATGAAGGGCAAAGTTTGTGCAATATAGATAAGAATGTTCAATTTGTAAAAATGCATAGAATTCCTGTTATTCAGCCGTTTCTTAGAATTGAAAGTTCTTAGTACTTAAAAGTTTCTTGAAAGTCTTTAAAAATGATCAGTAACTGGAACGTTTTCCTGTGTTATTTTTAAGATATTGCAAAATTTAACCATAAAAATAGTCCGAGCCACGCGCGTAGTTATCACCTAGCTTATTTGGTAGCACATCAGATCCAAACATTTCATAAAAATACATTTTGTTACTATTCTGTGGGAATGTGTATATATTGAAAACTGAGATGTTTGTAATGCGATGACTGAACGTTCGTTTCCAAGAATTATTAATAATGAGCATTAAATGATGATGCAATGACAGAATGTAGGTAGCGTCTATTGATGATGCAAAGGAGTCAAGCATGTCTCCCTTGAGTTCCCTATCAAACGTCCAGACGACTGTTAAAAAGTTATGTGCCTAGAAAGAAAAGAGAAAGAACGAGTATTAGTCAGCAACTAAAATATAAAAAAGGTATATGGGCATTTGACACATCTGAGCAAAGGGAGTTTTGAATAGAGCAAGAGCTTCTACGTCAAGAGTAAAAAAATATTCATTCTAAACTATCTGGTCCCGGTATATCACCTAGAATTCCTGTTTTTCGTATTTTTCGTAGAATGGATAGTCCCGTTGCTCTGTGTTCCATTGATTCAGTTATTATTTAACCAATTGGGAGTTATAATTTATTTTTTTGAGATTGTTCTCTTTACCTACAAGTGTAATTATCCCGGGCAATGTCGGGTACCTCTTATTGTTACATATATAGATAGACTAGCAGAGGTACCCGAAGTTGTCAGGGATAATTACTTTTGTAGGTAAACAGAACAATCTCAAAAAATTAAGTTATAACTCCCAATCGTTTAAATAATTACTCAATCAATAAAAAACAGAGCAAAAGGACTATCCATTTTACGAAAAATAGGAAAAACAGGAATTCTAGGTGACATAACGAGACTTTATCTGAACTCTTCTTGACTTGCCTCACCACTGTGGAGCATCACCAGATACTTTAGACTCAAGTTTTTCTTGCCCTTGACGGAGAAGCTCTTATACCCTCTTGCTCTGTTCGAAACTCCCGTTGTTCAGATGTTTCAAATGCCCGTATAGCTTTTTCTGTTTTAGTTGCAGAGTTTCTCTGACCAATACTCGTTCTTTCTCTTTACAGTAAAATTTCTTAATGAAAATTCGAAAAAAATTGATTTAAAGATTCACAATGGATGGACCTCTCCAAGCATGCCTATGCTTGTCTATATATTTTCTTACTCACTTAATCTTACTTTAGATGTACACTCGATGTTGTTGCAATTCCCACTCTTCTCTCGATGTCTTGAAGCAAATTTTCGCCATTCATCATCTTGTGTAGTCTAGCAGTCGCGATTCTTCTACTTACTTGCTTACCATTTGCTCAATACAGCACAGAGCTAAAGTGCTGCTTCCTCTGTCGTCTTTCCACTCTTTCTCAATAGTCTATTAACTCTACATTACCTCCAGTTACTGATGATTTTTAAAGATTTTCAAGAAACTGTTAAGTACTAAGAACTCTTCTTTTCTAAGAAAAGCCTGAATAACAGGAATTCTATGCATTGTTACAAATTGAAATTTATCTAAATTGCACAAACTTTGCTTTTCATTGTTCGTCATGAGATATATATCGTTGATCCCTGCCTTGTGTTGGTGCATTGCGTGTTGATACCATTGTTGATACCTTTTGTTGCACAAACCTTTCCTTGCATTGTTGGTCATGAGATATATATTATTAGTCCGTGTAGAGTTTTTGTGACTTGGGTGTCGATACCATTGTTGATACCTGTTGTTAGTCATGAGACATTTCTCATTAATATGTGTCACCAAGTTTGGCGACTGGAATTTTGGCCAAATCAGGGAGCAAGCTTGGCATTGGAGGCACGCCATCTATTGGCAAAATCGATAGGCTAAGCTTCATTTCTCACGGAAGCGCGGGGCAGGAGCGCTCTAAGACCAAAAAGCGGAATCAGCATAAAAGGATGCACAAACGGAGAGAAATCGAGCGGGAGAATGAAAATCGAGGATAGAACTTTAGAAACCGAGTGAGAAGGACGCAGAGGAATCGCTCCCGATTAAATAAAAGCGAAGAGCGTTCTCTTGCACGTTGTGGATGCGAGAGCAAAACTTCCGAATCTACGTCGAATAGTGCTTTGGAGCCCGACTCATCTACGAATGGACTCTGGCAAAGTGAAACGTGTCCGCCGCATGAGCGAGCGCATATGTGCGTATGTCTTGGTTAATTGTGTGTTCATGTCCTATGCACTTACCCACCAACCGTTACGGAGAAGGACTGCCCTCGACTTCCCAGAACGATGGCCTCGAACAGAACTTTGCAGCAGGTGAATGGAACTGGAGTTCTGAAGCCGCAGTTCGTCCGGCCAGCGTAGGAACCATAGTCCCACCTATCGTAGCAACTCCTGCCTTCGCCCTTTTTACTCGAACGTTGGTTGACGCAGCAGGATTTGAAGCCCACGACTGGCAGCAGCTGTACCCTATCGATTGTCGGCTCATCCCAGCTGGTACCAGTGCCTGGATCACGACGTGGACCAAGGAAGCCTTTTGGTGGCAAGGATTGAGCGCCTTTGTGCCCTACACCAGGTGGGTGACGTTTCCTAGTCCGTTAAGTAAGCTCGGTTTACAGTTTAGGAGCTCTCTCAGATTTTCTAGCTAGTCCCGCTCGAGCGCGTTGTTTAACGCTGAGTAATAAAACGAGCAAGAGGGGACGGGGAAATTAGTCTGTTAGCCGTTTGAAGAGAGAAAAATTTTCTCCGCTCGTGCTATGTGCTTAAGCACTACGCCCTGATGTCAGTATTATGTTAAAGCGTCTAGCGCATTCTGCAGATGAACTAATTTGTCCCTATTTAATCTTTCCCTAGTTCTTTAGGCTTGGAGCTTAAAACCCGAAATGCTTAGTCGTCGCCGTTTTCGAACAGTGCAGCGGAGTCAGCGTTCAGCAATTTTATCAGGAAAACTCCTGCCCACTGCTACCGACCTGAGTTTCTTCTGGATATCTAGGCGTTGCTTCGTCCGTTGTTGATTCAAGCTTTCGTGCTTACTTTCCCTTATTATCTTGACTAATTTTAATTAGTCCAATCCCAACCATTGTTGGTTACTTCAGCCGTAGCCCAGTCACGGTAGTTAAGAGCTATTTCTTTTTTAAAAAAAAAGAAAGGGAAGGATAAGAAAGGTGCAAAACAACACTTTTATACTCTGTGCGTAATCGCAGCTTCCCCTGGAGGGGGCGAGAGCTTTAACAGATATCAATTATATATATTTTCTTTTGTAAATCTGGGGCTCGTCCCACAGATGGGCCTGGATCTTTCTGTGGTCACTTATGGTCGGAGTAGAATTCTGCACAACCATTGGCCCGTGTGTTAATGGGTCTATCTTTTCGATGTTCTTATGTCTTGTTGTAAAACGGAGTTTTATACTGCCGTTCGGGCAAGGCAAAGTCCTTTGGCGTTTCTCGCATCTAAGCTAGAGTGCAGCCTGTAATACCCAATTATTGTAAATTTTTATATTTATTTGTGAAATGGAGTGTTATACTACCGTTCGGGGAAGGTATTTTCTTTTGTCGTTTCTTGCGTCTAAGCAAGAACGCAGCCCTTATTATTGATTCATTATACATTTAATTATTATTGTTTAATGTTATTAAATAAAATTAGGCCAAAAGCTATACCCTGTGGTCTCATTTAACAACTATTCAACTTTCACTGCGCTTTACTCTGTGACACAGAGTATAAACTTTTGGCAGGCGTGATAGATGAGCGTGGTTGGGCCTGGTTAAATTTAAATTTTAATTCCCATCCATCCCACCCTTTGTTCAAAACAAAAAATTCTGCATGCGTCTTTTGGCAGGCATATTTGCTGTGGTATCTGGTCTAAACTGTTTTAGTATCTCTTTGGCATCGTATTTCTGCAGCGCTATTTGGAACATTTAAAGTTTTCCAGACTGTGTAAAGTTTTGTTTTTTCTTACAAGTGGCGGTTAGTCCGCGTGTCAAAAAAAATTAAGAATAGAACTTTGTCATTGCTCTTCCTCACATGTGCAGTTCGCTTCCATGTCGTTGTAGTAGGTGAAGCGTAGCAAATTTTCGCGTTGGGGAAGAGAAAGCGCGTTGCTTTCGGTCATTAGGCGATTTGGCAGTTAGGTGTCAGAGTATAAACTTTTGGCAGGCGAGCGCAGTAAGTTGTAAGCTTGCTACCTGGATTAGAATACAATATTCTTTGTCCTTTCTCTTTGTAATCAAGACTGGTATGAAAATTCTGGCATCATGCATTCAAAGCTTGCTAAAGCAGATAAAGAGCAAGTTCAGCTTGAGCGCTCAATCTTGAAAGCCCTCAAGGAAGTACATTTCCGTAACCAGGAAATAGAACAATTTAATAAATGTTTTCTCTTGCTTGCGAAACAATTAACAAACAGTTCGGAAAAGCAGCGAACTAAGTTTATATAGAAGCTTTTCCCACGGAGCTTCAAAGCGCGTTGGATAAGAGAGAGCCGTCCACGCTTGAGCAAGCGATGGAAGCCGCAACAAAGCTTAAGCCAAAATGGAAAATTAGACAAAACTTAGACAAAACCACTACATTTTAGTCGACTATCTCGTCGTGGAGACTTGAGGAAGGTTTATTAAAAGAAATACGCGAGGCATACAAAAGGTATAAGGTAACGAAGGCCTCATTAGAAACCATTAAGAAACCCTATGTTCTAGAAGAGGGGTTAATTTGTAAAAATGATCACTTTGGGAAAAGTTTGGTACTCCCAGCGGAAAGAAAGATATTAAATAAAATCCGAACTTTTACTCATAAAGACCCCATGGCTGGCCATTTAGGAGTTTACAAAACTCTACAAAAAGCCCGTCACCAGTGCCTGTGGGCTAGTATGCAGAAAGATGTAGTGGCGTTTATCCAGGTTTGTATGGAGTGTCAGGCCAACAAAATTGAACGACAAAAAACGTATGGGGACTTGCAGGCCCTTACAGATGGCTTACCATCTCAATTAATTTTGTCCTCCCCCTCCCCCGCTCGGCAAAGTTTCATGATGCTCTGCTCATTGTAAACGATAAACTCACTAAGAGAGTTCGGTTGTTGCCCTGTCATGTCAACATTTATTATTAAGAAACCGCGCGATTATTAGTAGACGAAATAATAAAAATCCATGACTTTCCGCAAGCCATAGTTTCAGACAGAGACGTGAGATTCAACGCTGAGTTATGGCGGTTTATTTTTAAGGCCCTGGGAACCTCATTAAAGTTCTCCAGCGCCTATCATCCCCAGTCCGACGGGCAGTCAGAAAGGACTAACCAAACGGTTATCCAAGATCTCCGAAATTACTTAAATTTGGAGAAGTCGGACTGGGATGAATTCCTCACTACAGCTGAGATTGCTATCAATGCCTCGGTTTCGGAGGCCACTAAAATGTCGCCCTACATCGCCAATCTGGGGAGGGAAATTACAATACCGCCTTCGATAAACAAGAATGTTAATGCCAGCGAGCAGAAAGGACCTTATGCGGCCCATTTACTCAAAGTTCTGCACCAAGCACAGCGTAATATACAAAAAGCTAATAGAAAATACAAAAAATGGTATAACAAGCGCCATACGCGTTGGCAGCTGAAACTAGGTGAAAAAGTCTGGGTAGCCGCAGCCCAGCTGAAGCCGTTGAAACATATAGTGGGAAAGAAGTTATACAGTAAATATATAGGCCCCTTTCCCATTATTAAAGTAATAAACAAGGTGTCAGCTTGGGTTAAAATTCCACGTAAGTGGGGAGGTCCGAAAACCCTTCACTGTTCCTACTTAAAGGAACACAGAGAAGGCGATTGGACTCCTGTGAAGACAGCCGCTAAAGGGCCAGGTCCTATCAAGGATCCACTCTACAAGGATGTCTATAGAGTTCGTGACATCAAAGATGTTAGAGGCAAGCCTCCAAAAAGGCGCAGATGTTTCTGGTGCAGTGGGTGGGTTACTCTCAACCATCATGGGAACCCGAGACAAATCTTCACAGATGTAAGGGTCTCATCACAAAATTCTTCGCCAAGAGAGTGCAGCCTGTAATACTCAATTATTATGTATTTTTATATTTATTTGTGAAACAGAGTGTTATCCTACAATTCGGGCAAGGTATTGTCCTTCGTCGTTTCTTGCATCTAAGCAAGATCGCAGCCCTTATTATAGATTCATTATACGTTTAATTATTATTGTTTAATGTTATTAAATAAAATTAAGCCAAAAGCTATACTTTGTGGTCTCGTTTAGCAACTGTTCAACTTCCACTGTGCTTTACTCTAAAATCTGTGACAATATGCCTTTCCATAACCATGATATATCGATTTTGTATCACTAATTATTATTTATTCGTATTCTGAGATAGACAGTGACCTTCTTCATGTTTTGAATGTCAAGTATGCAAAATTTCTTCAAGATCGGAATAAATTTGTAGATTTGTATAAAAATACAAACAAACCCACAAACAAACCCACAAACAAACTCACAAACAAACCGACAAACATTCTTCTTTATATATATAAATATAGAAGATTAGCCGATTTACCGGGCGTTGCCCGGGATAATTAAACTTGTAGGTAAATAGAAACATTTCAAAAAATCAAACTATAACTCCCAATTGTTTAAATAATAAGTCAATCAATAAAGAATACTAGCAGAGGTACCCTGCGTTGCCCAGGTTAATTACACTTGTAGGAAAAGAGATATATCTCAAAAAATTAAATTATAAGTCTCAATTGTTTGAATAATAACTCAATCAATACAACACAGAGCAAAGGGACTATCCATTCTACGAAAAATACGAAAAACAGGAAGTCCAGGTGATATACCGGAGCATCTAAACTCTTCTTGACTTGCCTCACTACTGCGGGGCATCACCAGATACATTAGACGGTAAACTAATGTAATTAGACGTAAAAACTGTTATACCCTGTTGCTCTATTCGAAACTGCCGTTGTTCAGATGTTTCAAACGCCCGTATAGGTTTTTCTGTTTCACTTGCAGAGTTTCTCTGACCAATACTCTTTCCTTTCCATACACATAAATTTTTTCCAGTCATCTGGACGTTTGATAGGGAGCTCAAGGGAGACACAGTTATAACTTCCAATTAGTTAAATAATATCTCAATCAATATAACACAGAGCAAAGGGACTATCCATTCTAGGTATACACGTGTGACTGTTATGCCTAATCAATTGACGCTGCCCTGTTAATGTTCTTTCACTGCATCATCACTTTATACTCATTATCAAAAATTCTTGGAAACAAACATTCAGTCATCGCAGTATCAGCATTTCAGTTTCCAAAATATACACTTTCTTACAGAATATAGTCAAAATATATTTTTAGGAAATGTTTGGACCTCCTGTGTTACCAAATAAATTAGGTGATAACCCCGGCATGGCTCGGACTTTTTTTTTTGGAAGAAATTTTGAAATATCTTAAAAAAAACCACATGAAAACGCTTTTAATTACAATAAAAATTCCCAATAAAAATTTATAAAAAAAATTATAAAGGCTCACAATGGATGGTCCTCTCCAAGGACGCCACTGCTAGTCCATATAATTTCTTACTCACGTAATCTTATCTTAGATGTACACTTCATGTTGTTGCAATACCCATTCTTCTCTCGATGTCTTGAATCAAAACTTGGCCATTCATCTCTTTTTGTAGTATAGCGATCGCCGATACTTGTATTAACCTGCTAACCATTTGCTTAATATAGCGCGGAGCTAAAGGAGTGCTTCCTCTGTCGTCTTTGCACTCTTTCTCAATAGTCTGCTAACTTTCCATTATCTTCAGTTATTAACCATTTTTAAAGATTTTCAAAAAATTGTTAAGTACTAAGAAAAGCCTGAATAACAGAATTCTATGCATTGTTACAAATGGAAATTTATCTATATTGCACAAACTTTGCCTTTCATCATTGGTCATGAGATATATATCGTTGGTCCCTGCATAGTGTTGGTGGATTGCGTGTTGACCTCATTATTCATACCTATTGTTGCAAACTTTTCCTTGCATTGTTGTTCATGAGATATATTCTTGGTCTTTGCAAAGTGTTTGTGAATTGCGTGTTGATACCATTGTTGATACCTACTGTTGCAGAAACTTTGCCTTGCATTGTTGGTCATGAGATATTTCTCATTAATGTGCCCATCCATAACCATGAATTTTTTGTCGATATTTTTTATTTTTCCGAAATATGAGATAGACAGTGATCTTCCGTCTGATTTGAAGGTCAAGTATGCAAATTTCATCAAGATCAGAATAAAACTGTAGATTTGTATTCAATACACACAAACAAGCCCACAAACATCCTTCTTTATATAGTCAAAATGTATTTTTAGGAAATGTTTGGATCTGATGTGCTACCAAATAAGCTAGATGATAACGCCGGCATGGTTCGGACTTTTTTTGTGGAATAAATTTTGAAATATCTTAAAAATAACACACATGAAAACGCTTAGAATTAATACAGTAAAAATTCCTAATGAAAATTCGAAAAAATTTTTATTAAAGGCTCACATTGGATGGACCTCTACAAGGATGCCACTGCTAGTCTACATAATTACTTACTCATGTAATGTTACTTTAGATGTACATATGATGTTGTACATCATTCCACTTTTCCACTTTTCTCTCGATGTCTTGAAACAAAACTTGGACATTCATCACTTTGTGTAGTCTAGCAGTCGCCGATTCTATTTACTTGCTTGTTGATACTTATTGTTGGACGAACTCTTACTTGCATTTTTGGCTATGAGATATTTCTCATTAATATGGTTTGTCATAACCATGAATATCATATTTTTTTTATAAATAATTATTATTTTTTCGAAATCTGAGGTAGACAGTGTCCTTCTTCATGATTTGAAGAACAAGTATGGAAAATTTCATCCTTTTTCTTCTATATATATAAAGAACTAGAAGAGGTACCCGGCGTTGCCCGGGATAATTACACTTGCACA
>JAHWFO010105497.1:1284081-1301390 GCA_023313115.1 Rhysida immarginata
TCCCATATAATCCTCATGTCCACAATAACCTTGGAATTCCTCTACGGCGGGCTCACCCGACTAGTCACGAGATGGCGCAATGCGCGGAAAGGGATGGGGATGTCGAAAAATGAATAGTGCATTACATAGAGGATAAATTAAGTATAATATACATAAAGATTTTTGAAAATCTGTTAACAAATAAAAAATTTACGGACCAGGAGGCAAAAATTCCTGAACAACCCTAATAATTGTTACTGTCAGTTCGTCTAATTATTTAGGATTAGATTTGGCATATGACTTTACATGGAATTTGCACACAGACACTTTAATAACTAAACCTAATAAAAAACAAAGTAATTATTTCGTGAATTCAATTTCTTCGCAGTAATATTTTATTTTTTTATTTTAACTGGACAAATTCTTCGTTGTGTTATGGAAATTTTTTTCTGAGGTTCCACTTCTTCCTATAATTTAGAGCAAATATTAAAGCTAAACACTGTTTTGAGGCACATTAACTAAAACCCCAATTGTGGGTCTGGGTTTGCATCTATTTCATACTTTACATATTCTAACTATTAGGTAAATATATCATCTTTAATCTTGTTGCTTCTTTTTACAAAGTTATAAATACTTCCTTCCAGGTGCCTACCCCAATTATAATAAGATTATTCCTTGAGGGACACTATTATCAAAGCTGTAATGCAGACCGTATATTTTCCGTTAGCGAAGCGAGAATATTGCTGTAGATGTATTTCTGTTGAAGGCTTAAAAAACTGGTCATACTGGCCTGGAGAAATTCAAATATAAGTTTCCTATACCACATTTAGGAAGCTATTAAAACAGTATTATACTACCAATAATTTAAACTGAATTTGTTTTATTATTTGCATCTTATATTACACGTAAACTTTTATTTGTTTATTACAAAAATGTTAGTATCTCCAAGAAGATACCTAAAGAAAGATAACTGTTGAATCCATGCTTCTCAGCTGACTGGCATTATATTGGTATTGGCCCTTTGCTATAGCTGAGTTTTTTTAACATTACTTTGCTACACTGCTGATCCGTGCAACAATGAGAGCTGACATGACATGTTACATAGTAAATAAGTTAGCAATGGAAGAATGCTAGAAATAAAACTAATGTGAAGCTTGGTAGACAATAGTTATTAAAAAAAAAGAAATTGTATCCTCTAACATGAGGAATTACACGTAAGTAATTTAAAAATAAATTGATAAATTTTAACAGGAACGTTACTAAGTGCTTTAGTGTTTGCTCTTAATTAATTAATAAAAATGACCATAGAATGATCTCTGGAAATGGAATATAAGTTCCATGCGGTAGGACAAAAATAATTAAACTCTGCATTGCTTGGTTTTTGTTACTTCATACAATAGTAATGAAGCACATGGTGCGATACGCTTTACTTCAGAGATGCTGATAATGAGGACCTAATTTAACCGCAACTCACAAACATAAAGAGAAAGCTGTGACGCCTCGGCGTTTAATAAAGAGGAGAAATTATTCAGCCTATAAAGAACAAGAACGCAAGATTAGACCAGCCAACACCAAGCGAGGCGGGGAAAGTTATTGCAAGAGAGAGAGACGTAAGCTAACAGATTAAATAACAGATAAGGCAAGAGTCAGTTTACCTCAGTTTTGGTAAAAGGAACCCAAATGTTCATCCATGTATGCTAATAGCCCCCAGGGCATGATGAGATTCATCTTGGCTGGGTCCGTCAATTTCCTCGGGTTCCCATAGTGGCAGAGACTAGTGCTGAATGAAACCGGGCTGCCTTGAACGTGCACTACGTTGCGAAGACGGGCTGCCTGGCTCCACGACGCTTGCTTCCTTCCTAGCTCAAGATTCCCGAGCGTCCACAATTTGTTGATGGTCACTACTCTCTCTGAAGTTTTGTGCTGGTTAGACGATCAAAATTCTTTGTTGCTTTGTCGTCCGTTGAATTGTGCTTCTCATGGCTTGGGAAACAGTTCACTCCTAGGCTGCCAGACGTGCTGAAAAGAAACTCGAAAGAAATATGAAACTGACGGTGTGTCACCATACGCAGTCGATTCAAAAAACACATTGTCCATCATAAAATTAGAAGCACGGGAAGAAGGTGGGTAAATATAATTGTTCGTGTTCATGCTTTCCTTCATAGTTCTCATAGTCCACGTCCACAAGCCGTTTATCTTGTACGATTTTCGGCTCAGAACACATGTGCTCCTCCTATGATGAGTGCACACCTGATGACCCTTCTCGGTCGCTGACTCTTCCCTTCCCTCCGTAAATCTCTCTTAATTAGATTCCCAAAAGAAAGATTATTGCGCAACGTGCTGCGACTTCTGCAATACTTTTCAATGCACTGCCTTCTATTATCGCGATGATTGGTAATCTTTCTATGATTATTAATATTGACAGTATTGACAATAGAATGCACCATCTTATCAGAGGCTTTCTCATGAGCCTCGCACTGTTTGCTAATCGACCTACCTGGTCTGCTGCTCACAATATCTTGTAACATATTTGCACCACCTGATAGCGTATTTTCCTTGTTTTGATTGCTAATCATAGTCTTACCAGCAAAATACCACTGAAGACATCCGCCACCACATTGTTCGCTGAATTGATGTGTTTCAGTACTGTATCAGTACTGCAGGATCGTCGCCTAAAGTCTCGAAATTTTGATTGAATGTAGCTCATAGTGCATGCGCAGAAATACGGATTGGTTAATTGAATATATGGTGGTAGGCAGTTGCAAATAATGCCTCCAACACCTTGTAACGTGGGTAACAGCTAGCAATTCTTTGGCATACGTGATTGCTGCCTTTCCTCTGGCCTGAACTGCACTGATATATAGGCAATGGGCATTAACTTATTCTGGTACTGCTGCATTGCGACTGCGCCTATAGCCTCTTCAGAGGCATCACACGAAATATGCAGCCTTTTGTTCTGGTCAAATATTTTGAGAATTGGTGGCTTAGTAAAGAGTTGCTTCAACTTTTCAAAGGCTGCCTGCTTATGTGCCCCGTAATTAAAATGCACCCCTTTCTGAAGTAATTTGAATAAAGGTGAGGAAATTTACGCATAATTTTGAATAAAATTCTGGTAAAATTGCGCGGTACCAATTAAAGTGTGCATCTGTCTTAAATTAGAAGGACGTGGCCTAGAGGTAATAGCTTGCACCAATCTTGATTTGCATTCTTTCCCGTGCACCGAAAAAGTGAATCCCAAGTAATTGACTCTTTTGACGCCAAAGATGCATTTCCTTTTCTTTAAGAAAAAGCGATGTTGTTGTAGGCGCTGCAAAACGTGTTGTGTAAACCTACGTAATTCGTTCATCAACCTGGCAAAGACCAGCATATCGTTAAAATAAATGATTGCGTCTTTATTAAGAATCCCCCATAAGGCCTCATTCACGGCCTTAGTGAAGGTTGATGCAGCCCCTTTGAGTCCAATAGGCATGACCCTGAACTCAAAGGACCTGATAGGGGTCTTAAAGGCAGTGTAACGAATTTGAGAAGGCTTCACCCTAATTTGGTGGTATGCCTCTAAAACATCTAGTTTGGTAAAATACCGTGCCCCCTTCTAACGATCAAACAACATGTCTGTATGCAGTAGAGCATAGTTATTTCCGTGTGTCATCTTATTTAATTTAATGTAATTGACACACAGGCATAGCATTCCATCTTTTTTTATCATTAATAACACAGGGGAAGAAAAAGAAGTAGATGGTCTAATGAGATGCTTACCCAGTAAATCTTTGATGGTTTTTCCGAATTCGATTTCTTCGTCCTTAGAAAGTGGGTAGAGTGGCTAATTAAATGGCGTAAATGACTGTTCCAGTGGTATTTCATGTTGTGTACCTCTCCGAGGACGTAATCCTGAAGGTAATTCCTCAATGAATAAATCTTTGAATTCATTTTATAGGTGCTGAAAAAAGGAATGAGCTGTAGTTTCAGAAATTTTTTAAGCTAGATACCTTACAGAATACTGCATAAACAGGTATTTGTGGTTGCTGAGATAAGATGTGGCATAGTTCTGATGACAAAATCAGGTTAAGCTCTTCTTGCTTCCATTGCAGTAGCCATAATTTCCTGCCTTTTGTCATCACGGGACATTGTGTTTTCCCAATTAAATTGGATTCTGATACTTTGAATCCATTGCATTCCTAAAATCACTTGGTAATTTTGTAAATCTACAATGTTAAAATTTCAACTTGGATTCATACTTTCCACTTTTTATGGGGACAAACATGGCTGCCTTATTTATCAGGTCAGCGTGGCTTTCATTCACAGTTCTCGAAGTCCTCCTCTGCAAGCCGTTTATCTTGTACAGTTTTTGGCTTAGGATACCTGTGCTCCTCCTATGATGAGTGCACACCTGATGACCTTTCTCGTTGCTGGCTCTTCCCTTCTGTCCGTAAATCTCTCTCTTAATAAGATGTCCAGCAACTTGCTGTGACTTCCGCAATGCTTATCACGATGGTTACTAATTTCTTTATGATTATTAATATTGACAGTATTGACAATAAATGGCACCATCGTATCAGAAGCAGGAACAACTGGCATTTAAATATAACAATAGACATTTCACAAAAATTCGGTTCCAAAAAAAAGAATTAGCTAATTCAAAGTAAAAACTATTTTGTGTACACTACATAAGATCTTAAAAAATAAAATTATATGGCTTTATGTTCCGTGTTTTTCGGAACATGAATATAGACAGATTCTGAAACCGAAACTGAGTAACTGCGCTGAAGCAGCACCACCAAAAAATTAGCCAAAAGTAGGTATACAGATTATCCAAATTAGCCAAAAGTAGGTATACAACAAGAGATACATCTGAACACACCTTTATTACGTCATGGAGTCAAGACATGCACTCATTTGTACAGGGTGTCCCAACGGAAAGCGGCATCAGTAGGTTCTGGCACCACCTTTAGCGGCAATGCATTGTTCCAGCCGAAGGTGTAGGTGATCATACAGGTAGCGAATGTCATCTTGGGGTACGTCTGACCAGGCCTGGTGATCCTGCTGTGTCATTTCATGGAGATCCGGGGTGATTGTGAATGACATCCCACCATGTCCACACGTGCTCAATTGGCAATAGGTCTGGGGACTTCGCGGGCCATGGCAGGCAATTGACATCATGCACACATGCCATGAACATGTTTGCCGTCTGCGGTCTGGTGTTATCCTGCTGAAAGACTACACCGGGTATGGTGTGCAGAAAGGGCAGTAATACGGGATACAGAATCTCTGTGACGTACTGTGCTCCGGGTGTCATTCTATTCGCCAGCCCACTCGTTCACGACACCATTGCAGTCGTATCGCTCGGTGCTCAGCTGTCAAAGGAAGACACAACAATGGACGCCTGGCAGACATTGTCGTGGCGTGTAACCAGCGTGCTATTGTCGCTATTGACACTAGAGCAGTATCGAGAATAGTGATGTTGTTTCGCAGTCGCTACAGGGTGATGGTTCTGTCCGCTAAAGCTATTCGCAGTATCTGCTTATAGGTACGAGCTGACGCACTTCTTCAGGCCCCAGAGCCTGGTCTTCAGGTATGTGTGCCTTTCTCTCACCATTGCCTCCACCATCGGCCTGCTGTTCGTGCGTCCCGCGACACATGGGCAGCAAACCGTCTGGTTGACCATCCAGCTTCGGAGAGGCTAATAATCCGACCTGGTTCAAAGTCCGTTAATTGCGTGAACAATTATCGTTGTCGTTGTCGCAGCATTGAGACCGTTGTAAGCAACTACTGTACGTTCACGAGACAGTTGCTTCCTCCCTATTGCATGGAACGTCTCGCACAGGTGTCAACTGATGAGCCCATACAGGCAATCGGACACCCAGTATCAACCCAAATGATCATGTTCCGTGACCATGCATCTAATTGTTTATTAGTCAGAGGTAGACGAACCTCCCCCCCACTAATTATAGATAAGGTCGGGTAACTCCTTCTTGGTGGGGCATTTTTCATTGCAAAGCAGTGTAATTAATTAAATTCCATACAATATAATTCGTAGGTCAAAAGTGTTAGTTCACATTTATAAAATTTGTATTACCCATCTAGCCTCTCTTCATTATATATATATGTTTATTTTTACTGTAGCACACCTCTTTCTTTCCTCGAAGGAGACTGCTTAATCTATACCTTCTCTTATACTGATTTCCGGCTCAATTTCCCGATCTTGATGTGGAAATATATGGCAACAGTAACTTCGATGAAGACACTCTCTACTTGGGTGGTAACAGTTGCATATGATAGTTTGTGTCTGTTTGCTCTGCAATTCCAACAAACTTGCTGTTTACTCACTACTTGGTAATCTGTTGATACAATTTATACTCTACTATAGATGTTTTGAAGCAAAAGTTGGGCTTTCATCCCTTTGTGTGGTCTAGCAATCGCAGTTCTCTCAATTTCTTGCATTGTCGACGGTCGCATGGGAACTTTGATAATCACTTAGTGTCTGATTACTTAGTTAATAAATGAAAATAACTTACTTAATAAGTTTCTTATTACTTACCATTATATAAATTTTGACATGTCTAGCCCATACATTTTACACTGATTGGAAGAAAGTAATTGGACACCCATTCACCCGGCAAAAAATGGACCTTTCCGCTATCACACGTGTCACCACTGTATGGAAATGCAAAGATAGTCATCAGACAACACCATTGACTCAAACTGAAGCATCTTGCCGCGACAGGCGGAGCTTACAGAGTTTGAAAAAGGAGTCCTGGTTGGAATGTCTTTCCAAGGCGCATCCATACGAGAGATTGCCAGCAGCTGGAACCACCCGAAATCAACAGTGGCGTATGTGCTGAAGAAGTACAGGACCAATGGACATTATACGAATGCACCAAGGCCTGGTCTTCCACCTGCATTGACCGACATAGATCGTCGGGTGCTGCAGCAAGAAATACGAAGAACCAACGTTCGACGATGACCACCATCGCTGGGGAATTCCAGCAGGCATCTGGATGTCACGTATCCACCAAGACCCTCTGAAAGGAGGCCCACATGCTGGGCTATCACGGCAGAGCAGCAGCCCACAAGCCGCTAGTCACACCGGCGAACAAAACGAACAGACTGCAATGGGCCCGGGAACTCAAAGATTGGACCGTTGAGGACTGGAAAAGAGTTCTCTGGAGCGATGAATCCCGCTTCACATTGTTTCGATCGGATGGCATAGTTTGGGTGTGGAGTTTCCCTGGAGAACGGCCCTTTCCTGAGTGTATCATCCCAACAGTGAAGTTCGGCGGAGGAGGAATTATGGTGTGGAACTGTTTTTCTTGGTATGGCGTAGGCCCGGTAGTGAAGGTGGAAGGCACCATGAGGGCTATGGACTACACTGCCATCCTGGACAATTCCGTTCCCCCAACCCTTTGGCAAACCTACGGTCTAGAGCCATGCCTGTACCAAGACGACAATGCCAGCCCCAGCCCTGCAATGGTATACCGATAATAATGTTAAACGCATGCAGTGGCCAGCCCTGAATCCCATCGAATATCTGTGGGATGACGTCGAGCGTCGGTTGAGGGGTAGTAGCCCACTCCCCAAAACACTACCTGAACTATGGACAGCTGTATGGGACATTTGTCGGGAGATTCCTGTGGGGGTCGTACGTAATCTTGTGGAAAGTATGCCCCAGAGAGTGGCCGCCGTGATTGCAGCCAGAGGGGGGCCGACAGGATATTAGCTGTTATCAATAAAAGCAAATAAACGCACTGTGCGAGGTGTCCAATTACTTTCTTCCAATCAGTGTATTTTTACTTGTTTTACATAAAAGAATATTGACTACTTGTTAAAATATGCTTTATATAATGTATTATCTCTCCTAAATATTTTTTGAAGGATACAGTGATCCTTTTGTTATCATCGAACTCCTACCTCACAGCGTTTTCTCCAGTTGTTCCATACAAAGGACAAGAGTGCAGAAGAAAACTCTTACTCCGGTGTTTGAAGAAATTTTTGAATAGTAAGGAAATTTTGATAATTTTATTTTCTAACCTAATAACATTCAGCTTTTGGCAACTGACTGATCTCTAAAATGATTTTATTTTATGTTATTTTGTATATTTTCATTGAATATAGCTCGGTCACTTTAGGTCAGTGTCAGATGGCCGAGGCAATGATTCAATTCACTGTCATGGATCATGATGTTGTCTTGAGCAATGACTTTGCAGGTGAAGCATTTTTGGCTCTCAACAGCATTCCTGGTGTGGCTGATGATGATACATCCTCCCTTCATGGACTCCGTCCCACCGACCTTCCCCTTCTAAGACCTCGACGTAACGGTGAGACACGAACAACTATTTTAAAAAGTCTTAATTATAACTTGTGAATATCATAAATCAAGAGAAAGAAAAATTAACTGAAAACATATTTTCCAATTAAATTTAGGGTTTCCAAAAAAGAATGACAAAATTTTGTGATGGTATTACTTTTTTATTGGATGCCACTAGGATGTTAATTTTTTAAACAAAATTCTCCAAAAATGTACAAGTTTTTTCTATATTTGTTAATAAAGTTCTATTTGAGCACCATTTGTAGCACTGGACATATATAAGCGATATTCTATCGCTATCCATGTTCTATGAATAATATCTGGGGCTACACAAAATGCTAACATACAACCTACTTTGCCTTGTAATAAGAGGTATTCGGTCGTGACAATGTTTTTCTCTAATTACTAATTACCTATGAAATTATGATCCCCCAATTTTTTTCATGTGTTCATTGACATTTACTTTAAGTTGTTGTTTTCTTTCAAGGTGCTCAGTTTGTTTTTTAATTTTCAATAATTTCAAGAAATATTGTTGCATTGTCTCGATTAACTGGATGTTGGGTCCCATGACCTGGTGAAATGGTCGACAGATCATTGAAATCACAAATCTTTAAAATTCTGTTTGCTTTTTTTCATGGTGTTCTGCTTGAATGTTGATTTTTTTTTAATTTTTTGTCTCTCTCATTGATTGCCTTTGCTAACCTGTCTTGATTAAGTGCAGCTCTTTTACTCAGGAGAGCTAGCCTGAAATGGTGGAAATGAAATATAAATTTTACATTTTTCACTGATGGGTAGGAAATATGACGGACATTAAAATTTGACCTGGACTTTATTTTCTATAAAATGAGAAAAACTATAAAAATCACACACACACACACGATTTGTTCCTCATAGAACCCTCTTTGCTTCTTTACACATTATTTCCAGCATTCTGGGAGCATCTGGATACCTTCTGGTTGATATAGGAACTATGTCAGAACAGCGATTTTCACTTTCTCATTGGAGCCGAACCTCTTCCCTTCCAAGAATTCTTTCAATAGTCCAAAAAAGAGGATAGTCAGAAGGGGTAGAGATCTGTGGTGTGTGGAGGATGTGCTAAGATCACACATTAGAGTTCCATCAATGTGCCCATAGTAAGTTTGACTGTGTGTGGTCTGGCATTGTCTTATACAATACAAACACCACTGGTAAGGTGTCTTAGTCGATTCTTTCTTAGTGTCGGCTTCAGGGATCTCCTCAAAATGTCACAGTTGTAGGATGCATTTATGGTTTGATATTCTTCCAGACAATCGACATGAATGATACTCTTAATGTACCAGAATACAGTCGCCATCACTTTCGTTGCCGATGGTGTAATCTTGAATTTCTTGAGTCATGATAAGTCTGTGTGTCGCCACTCCATACTCGCACGTTTCTTTTCAGGGGTATGATAATTAATCTATGTCTCGTCGGAGGTTACAACATGGCTTAGGAAGCTGTGACCCTCCCTGTTATATCGCTGCAGTAGCATGGGACATATTTCCACCTGGGTGGTTTGTGATATTCGGAGAGTTGCTTAGGGGCCCATCTGGCTTGTTGCTTTAATTTCAGCTTATCGTGGATGATGCTCTGCACACTGCCAGTGCTGATGTTTACTATTGAAGCCAATTCTCAGAGACGAAACAGACTGTTTTCCCTTATCAGCTCATTTTTTCGTGCGATGATGCTATCATTGACAGCAATTGCTGGCCTTGCCTTATGAGGTTCATTGCCGGTGAATTCTCGCCCTCATTCAAACTTTTGGCACCAACACAACAATGAAAGTTCAGATTTTTACGATAATGAAATTTACAAAAAATAAAGTCCAGGTCATATTTGCATGCCCCTCTGTTCTTTAATTCATCTTGAACTTAGTTTGCATGCTGATGCTATTCAATAACATGTTTTCGGTTACCTCCTAGCGAAATTCAAGAGGCCTCTTCTCCCTCTCTCTCTCTCTCTCTCTCTCTCTCTCTCTCTCTCTCTCTCTCTCTCTCTCTCTCTCACTACAAGCTTTTCATTTAATTACACTAGTCAACAGTCAAAATGTAAATGTACTTTAATTAAAAATAGCCAAATCCGGACTAAAAAAGTGTCCTGAACACAAATATAAAAACCAAATTTTTTGGCTATAGTTTTTGAGGTACAACTGCTACATGGTATGACTTATTCAACCTTTTATATATAATGCATATATAGAAAAATCAGTAATTATTATCACTTGCATAAATATTATATACTTGCAATGATATTGTATATTATATAATTATATATTATAATATAGCTATATATACAGTATACACCCCTTATAATAAATACAAACTTTGAGAATTAATATGATAGCTATGGTTAATGAGAGCTGTGGTTACGTAATACCTGCTTGGATATGAATATATGATGATACAACACTACCATCACTTTGACTGGTCTGCAGCTGAGCTTTACAAAGTACAGCTGCTTCTTGTGTGAATGGGACAGCCATGCAAGATACCTGCATTACATTCAACGAGAATGGCCAAAGAGATCACAGTTTCAAGTTGGTCAGAAAAATGTGCTGCATCCCTCACTGGTTCAAACCAACCACATGTCTGTGAAGATACCTTTCCTAAGATCTCATCTCGACTTCTTTCCCGAAAACTGTGGTGCTGTCAGCGATGAGCACGGTGAACGGTTTCATCAGTCAATATCAACCATGGAGCAGCGGTATCAGGGCAAATGGTCAGCAAGTATGTTGGCGTACTACTGCTGGGCAGTCAGTAGAGATGCTCCTGACCTTCAGTACAAGAGAAAGATGAAGAGACATCACCTGTAGGCAAGTATAATGCATGCTATGACATTCAAAAAGCGTGATTTTCGGTATGACATTTTCTAAATATTTGTAGCCAACTCAGAATTTTTGTTATGATATTCGCTTTCAGCAATACAGAATTAGTATAAAAAGATCACTTTGGTTTTGGGTACATGATTTTCATAAAAAATTGTTGCCCAGTGTTATTATATTTTTGTTGGATGTTGACTAATATTTATTTTTCCCTCCCCAAAAAGTTAATTTTCCGCATTTCTAAAAATTCACTAAGGCGTTTTTGTTTTAATCCATTCTTGGTGGGTCTGTTTATTCTTTTGTGATTTTTGGGTTGAGTAAAAAAAATCACATACTCTTTCAATGTCATTTTCTAATTTTACTGAAAAATTTAAGTTTGTTTTCTTTCAAAAGAATTTCTTTATTTATGTGGTATTTTAAGAGATTAGAGCTTAGACAGAGACAGCTTTTTATTCATTGGAATTTCAGTATAGACAACGATTTGTTCATTGGAATAACTTTTTTGGAATTTATGAAAAGACAGCTATTAATCAAAAAATTTCTCGCAATGGGGTAGAAATGGTTACAGTTTTTCTCACCAGTGGCGACTTTTTTCAAATCTAAATTAGATAGGATTGATTTTTGTGTTAAGACATTTTAATCAATTACAGAGTCAAGCATTTTTACTCATCATATGGTTTTATTTACGAATTCAGTTAAATTGTATAGACCTTTTTCAGACGCGTATTTCGCCGCTAGATGGCAAAGCAGCGCTACTTCCGTCCGCCATTATGAGGTTCTTTTAGTCTTTTAGAGGTTCAGGATAGAGAGCCATTATGGGATAAGAACGATTTCGGCACTCGCAGGCAACCCCTTTTCTATTTCTAATGTTTTTAGTGCTCAGATGAAAAAGCTAAACAAGCATGGTTCATGCTGTGCCATGGTAGGTTGCTCAAATAGCTATTTTCGATTGCGACAACGGAAGAAACAAGTTTTTGTTGATCACGCGCCTTTACAATATGAAGGCTGCCCTTGCTTGGTGCCTTTTTCTTTATTTTTGTGTCCCAAAAATGATGGAGAAAAGCTGATATGGATGAATGCAATTAATAGAAAAAATTTTATGTCTCAAGGAAGCCGTGTATTCGTATTATGTTTCCATAATCAATTCTTACTCAACCACACTCCAGGATGTATGTGCTTAAGATGTCAACTTTCAGTGTACTGATCCAGATAACCAACTTTGTAGCGACGGATAACTAGGAATTTATATAAGAATTTATACAGAAAGTATATGCTGCTAGTGCGTTAACATTTCATTAAGTTTTAATCTTCACTATCTTTACTGGTTAATCTTCACTATCCGCACATCACACGATGATTGTTCATGCGACCAAGGTAAGTTACTTTATTTTTTAATAATAACGGAGGGGGGGGGGACTTATATACAGGGTGTTTCAAAATTATGTACAATAAATTTAGTGACATATTCTTCAGGTCAAAAGAAGACGAAAATGTTCCATAGCACTTTGTGTGGAAACGATTTATTTACGCGATACAGCCAACTAAACCCGTGGCTCCAAATTACTGGAATTGTTCAAAGTGCCCGCCACCAGCTCGCACGCACGCTTCGGCTCGCTGCATGAGTGACCGTCTGATGTCATGGAAGAGTTCGTCGCCAGTATTACAAACGGTTTGGCATGCATTTTCAATTCGTTGTCGCAGATCCATAATGTTAGGAACTTCTGTGCTATAGACGATCCTTTTCACATGACCCCACAGAAAAAAGTCCAAGGGATTAAGGTCGGGTGATCTTGCAGGCCAGGCTACCGGTCCACCTCGACCTATCCACCGATTCGTGTATGCACCGATTCGTGTATGGCTGAAATGTGCTGGAGCGCCATCATGCATGAACCACATGTTAGATCTTATCAAAAGAGGAACATCTTCCAGTAATTCTGGCAATGCATTCTGCAGAAACAAAAGATACCTTCGCCCAGTCAATCGTGGCGGCAAAACATAAGGGCCAATTAAGTTATTTCCGACAATTCCACACCAAATGTTCACGGAGAAACGCTCTTGATGCGCTCGAGCTCTGGTAACATGCGGGTTAGCATCTGCCCAATGGTGCTGGTTGTGAGAATTTACGATTCCTGTCAGGGTGAAGGTTGCTTCGTCCGTGAAAAGTATCTGGCTGAGACAACTACGGTCTGCAGCATGACGACGTTGTATCCATTGGCAAAATCGTTGTCGGTGTGGATAGTCCATTAGGTTCAATGCCTGAACCATTTGCAGGTGGTATGGATGCAAAAGCTGACGGTGAAGAATGCGCCAAACAGATGAGTGCGGAATGTGTACCATGGAAGAAATACGACGGGTGCTTGTCTGTGGTTCATCATGTATGATGTCAATTATCACATCCTCCTCCTCTGGAGAATGTGCTACAGGCCGCCCTTGTCCTGTTTGACGGCCAAAGGAACCACGCTCCCTCAAATGTCTGTCGACAGATACAAATGTTCGGTTATTTGGCAAACGTCTATTCGGAAAGCATTCTTGGTAGAGTCTTCTTGCTTCCACAGCATTTCCGTCCGCAAGACCATACATTAGGTGCATGTCAGTGTATTCTGCACTGGAATACGTGTACATGACTTTTTTTTACGTAAATCGTAATGCGTATGTCAAAGCACGCAAACGTTCTGAAATTGATATGTACAGTAGTGGATGTAGTGGATGTACAGTGGATGTACAGTAGTGAAACTACAGTAATGGAAACAACCCTAAAGTAGGTTTAAATGGAACAAACCACTCAACCTAGTGTTGGGTCGAAACGCTGGAACTGCTAAAATATCGTCCGCTAACTACCGTGCTTCCCTACTGTATCTTATTGGATTACTCGCAAACAAATCGTTTCCAGACAAAGTGCTATAGAATATTTTCGTCTTCTTTTGACCTGAAGAATATGTCACTAAATTTATTGTACGTAATTTTGAAACACCCTGTATATATATCCCTCTGACGAACTTATATATATATATATATATCCCACTTTCTATCTAGTCACAGTAAATGGCTAGGAAGTGATAGTTAAGTTGATAAAAATTTCATTTACCTTGGTCGCATGATCAGTCATCGCGGAGAGTGAGGACAAAACAATTCTGTATATTTCACATTTTCCATCCACTCTAGAATTCTCATAAAAATAGTTGCCATGACTTATGTCTCAAACCTCGTATTAAAAGAAATACATAATCTATAGTCTACATAAAATTTGTGTAAAACATGTGCAATAAAGTTATATGAAAACTGTAAGTTTACTGAAATATATATTTCTGCATCTTGAAATTTATGTAAATATTAATCCAACTGTTTTAATGAGCAAACATTTAACATTTTTGTATTTTAAATGAGTTTTTATCTTATCTGCGACTATATCAGTCATTTTTTGATCCAGAACAATAGCTAAATCCAAAAGGTTTGTGCTCAAGTTGAGGCAAGCTGAGTGCTCAAATCGCTCAAATCAACATCTTGTAATGGCGGCCAAGTCACGTGTCCACGCGAACACAAATTGTCACGTGTATACGTTCACATCACTCTCGTTCTCAATTGTATATACTATCTTTACAAATTCACTTATACCACTAATATAATACGGTGTAAAAAGAAATACTAATAATCCAGCACAGATGTGGATCAGTGTAGCATCCTGTAATCAGGAGGTAGTCTAAGCATTCTAAATGTTATGTTCAGCGTGTGCATATGTATTTATAAATTTATTCAACTCTAGAGAAATCAATTTAAAAAATACCTGCTAATCAAACAGGAAAACAATCAATGTGTTTTTTTTTTACCAATGTTTCCAGTTCGAAGACAAATTCAAGACTAATTCGACTTCATTGGTGCATTTATAATAACCGTAACTTTTCCTTGAATTTATGTTTGTCAGAGTGTGTGTGTATGTGTATGTGTGCGTGTGTGTGAGTGTATCTGTTTGTATGTGTATTATATCGATCCTTCTTTTTACCCACTTCCCCGAGGAACCCCCCTCCCGAAAACATGTGTGTATGCACGTTTTGTTATATGGCAATGCTTGATCTTGATTATAGACCCTTGTAATGAGAACTTACCAGTGACATGTGATAAAAAAGCGCATTTTCGGAAGGCCATGTGGAAATATGAAGCTTATCCTTGACGAGAATTTGCGTGTCTCTGTTTATCGACAATATGTCGAGACAATGGCTAGTGATAATGCTGACAAAGATGAGAAGCTGGAAATTATTTTTTCTTTACTAAAAGTAACAAAACAATGCGTGACGTTTTGAAGACGCGAGAGGGGATTCGGTAAGAACATTTCGAAGCAATAAGGTGAATAATCGCTGATCCGAAAAAGTGAATGGAAAAGGATGCCTGAATACGTGAAGACTGTTCTGATTTGAACTAAAATGTGAGGTTAAAGAAACATAGCAGCTAGTTTGTCGCGCTAAGAACAAAAACCTGAATGGCGTCGGGATGTGCTCACGATCCGGAGCTGAAGCCTTCACTGTTGCGTTCGACCATGGATGAAGAAAAGATGGATGGGACTCTCCTATGCGTCGAGCGTGAGTTTTTTTCAGTGGCGCGCTCTGGCGATTTGCGTAGTACTAAACTAAAGCCGTCTGGGAAATGAAAAAAATAGTTTCAGTTTCTGCTTTGCGTATTACTAAACCGAAACTTCACCACCATCGTTTCGATTTGCGTACAACTAGAATTTTTTTAACAAAGAAATTCATATATTAAGTGGCTTTTTAAGATAAAAGTGTGCTTAGAAAGTTTTTTTTATATTTTTTTTATCGTTTTTAGTCTATTTTTAATTTAATTAACCTAATCTAAGCAGACGATTATATTTAGTACTACGCAAAGCTCCAGATGTCGCCCCAAAATCAAACTCTCTGAGGAAGGCAATGGTGTGTCCAATCCATATTTTCCTCATCCATGGTTCGACGTTTGCCTAGCGCTCTAAACTAAAAAGATGAGTATAACGTGATTATTCTCGTAAAATTGCTTTTATGTCATATTTGGTTGCACAATTTTGGCTGTTATTCGTTTTGCCTAGATAATAGACATACCCAAGCGGGGTCATATAAGCCCCGCCCTCAGCGTTCTGTTCGTGAAGCCCATATGTTGATCAAGATGGAACCCATAGAACCAAGTGTTCAATGTTGCGAACGACATCAGATACTTATGTTGCTATCCCGGAAGAGTCAGGTAATGGGTGGGTGTCCCAAAGTAACAAATCCCTGTCCCAGTCCTTGCCTAGTCCGCTAGCGCTATTCCTGCAACCAACCCAACCCTTTCCCCCACGCGGTCCTGTAATTGAGTAAAGCGTTCGTTACTTGAAAAATAGAAAAAACGGTCATAAATTATGAAAATTGTATATAATGCTTAATGTTTATGTTATGCGTAACTCACCTTGATGCGTACTATGTATAGATGTATAGGGAGGAGGTAGAAAACTTGAAAACCCGAGAGAACAATCTCTCTTCTGTTTTTTATGGAAAATACCTTTCAATGTAAAGCAATCTGCTTTATTGATCTAAGTGTTCATTGACTATGTGTTCTTAAGAAAAGATTTATAATATCAAGCTGTTATTGAGATTTTAAGTTAGACTGATTCCTTGGATAATTATGTGCATGCCTGTTCAATGTTTTTAATTAACGATCAGCTGGATCAAGTAATTTGGAATTTACAAAGATATTGATAATTGCATGCGCGCTATAATTTCTTAGTTGATAATAATAAAAGGGATAAGTTTACCGTTTGGCAGTTTGTTTTATTCAAGTGCGGTACACAGTTTGTATGGTTGATCCAGCGAGACGGCTATATCTTTAGTAAGACAATGTGCTATTATGAAGAGTTATGATGAGTAATGCTGACGTAGCCCAGGCAGCGCACGTGCTAGGGACCCAGCAGAGTGAGTGTGTCTGTGTGCGTGCGTGTGTGTGTGTGTGTGGTGTGTGGGTGTTTGTTTGTGTGTCTGTGTGTGTATGTGTGTGTGTGTGTGCGTGCGCGTGCTTCTGTCTGTCTGTCAGTAGTAGGGGCAGCCCTTTGTGTACCAAGTTGACCTTTGACCCCTGGATTTATGTACCACTTCCGGCCACGCCCACCCCCACTTCCGGTTGCATGAGGCCGGTTTATGTACCACTTCCGGCCACGCCCACCACGCCCTCGCCCCAGGC
>JAHWFO010105497.1:1321390-1339735 GCA_023313115.1 Rhysida immarginata
TCTATTATTAATTAATCATGCTAATAAAATTGTTATAAAAACTAACAGAAATGCTATAACTTCGGTTTACGTGTCGAGCACAAAATGTGGCGTTTATGTACTTGACAAAAAGAACTGGACAAAACGTAAATGCTTTCAACTGGAAAATTAACAAAGTGAGCATTTTATTGCGATGCTTTGCTTTATTAGCCGCTTCTTCCAAAAATACATTTACATGTAGTTCTGTCTTATAACCATTTTTTTTATTATTTCATTGTACGAACATAATATCTTGTAACCTCCCACCCATCATGCCAACCACTACCGTCTTGCCGGGGAAACCTTATACGAGCCGGCCGGCCATCGCTTCCCCAACGCCATTGCCACTCGCTTGATAACGTTGGTTATCGTCGACTGTGGCAAGTAGGCCTATATCGCCGTTTACGATTTGGAAGCAACCTTAAAAATATAATTTATGTATTTGAAAGGGAGTAACTTCCTATTTTTTTTCAAATCTAATACACAAAAACAGTTTATTTACTGTTGCGAAGAAACGCAAGGTGATGAGAAGCTGAAAAACGCGGGAGTCCACCCCCCCTTTATCCCGCGTTCCACTAATGCTGAGATGGATGGATGGATTTTCAGCTCTCATCTCCCTCTGCCAGGAGACTAGCCGTATGGGATGAAAGGATGATGATGAAAATAGACAAACACAAACATCCATGCCCTTGGCGGGATTCGAACCCGCAACTCTGGTTACGAGAGCGGCAAGACCTACGCCCAGAGACAAATGAAAATAAGAGACTGGCAGTGACCTCCCCTCTAGTGGTGCCTTCGCGCCGCCATAACGGGATTGGCAAGAAACAGCTGATCGCCGTAGGCAATGCATGTGAATCAATCGTAAACATTTATTTTTTCTAATATCTACCTAAGATATGTCGATGAATTTATTATGGAACCACCAGAAAAACTTGCTCTATTAAACAAAAAAATAATCATTTAAATCGGCCCATCTGATAAAAAGTTATTTGATGATAAATAAAGTTATTTTTAAACATAAATTTAAAAAAAAAAAATAGTTTAAATGAAAAAGGAGGAAGATATTATATTAAACCAATTAACTAGGCAAATTCTTCTCTATAAATTATAATTTTAAAGTAAATAAAATAAAATATACAGATTATATCAAATTACCTTTGATATGGAGTAAAATAATAACTCACCGGACCATATTAAGCTTACTTTCTCTTGTCTCTCTTCTTATTTCGATCTGTATCTGGTTTTTTTTTGTTTTTTTTTTTTTTTTGTTGTTGTTTTTTTGGTTTTTTTTTATAATTTATATTAAAAAGCAATTAATTTACGAAAATTCTCCTTTATAAATTCCTTTATTTAAGGTAAATAAAATAAACCTTTATTTAAGGTAAATAAAATAAAATATACATATCAACAATAATTTGGATTATAATTAATGAACTGTATATTTTATTTTATTTACTTGAAAATTATAATTTATAAATGAGAATTTTCGTAAATTAATTGCTTTTTAATAAAAATTTAAAGAAAAAAGCAAAAAACAGATAGATCGAAATGAGAACAGACAAGCGAAAGTAAACCTCCCCCCCCCCTTTTAAAATAACCCTCATTGTTGTTCTGGCGCGAATCTATTGTTTCATAATTTATGAAAGAAAAAACATGCCTGTCAGTTGTTGTGCATATAATTGCACAAATCGTTTTTTAAAAGGATCCAATATTTCATTTCACAAGTAATCATGTGTATTAATAATATGTTAATAGTTTATTACAATATGTGGATTAATAAACTGATTATTATCAGTGCTAATTATTTTATTCAACTGAGAATTATTTCTTCCTTTTTTTTGTTAAAAAAAAATTGAGTATCTTTTAAAAGTATTTTAGGTTACCAGATTTTCTTTTAATTTAAAATTTTAAAATCAATTAGCAAAAATTTGATAAATTATGTTAGGTTTGTTTATCAATAGTAAGAAACACTTGTAAATATCTTCCCAGTTTAAATGTTCTGACTTTATCAACATTCCATTATTGTCAGATAAACAAAAATTAAAATGACATTTTTTTTATTTTCTTAAAATAATTTTGTGACACAGCT
Source organism: Rhysida immarginata (assembly GCA_023313115.1). NCBI lineage: Eukaryota > Metazoa > Arthropoda > Chilopoda > Scolopendromorpha > Scolopendridae > Rhysida > Rhysida immarginata. Next base: position 1,323,498 of record JAHWFO010105497.1, read on the forward strand.
TGTTAAATTTTTTAAAGTATAAACATCTAATTTATATTTCAATAAAGATAAGTATTGTGATAAACATTTTTATTGTGATGAATACATTAAAAAAAAAACTGTCACTCAATAAATGAGCACCAAGCTCGTATAACCAGGTATAATATTTGCACAATAGATTTCCAAAGGATGACATTCTTCGTAAATAATGGATACATCTTATTAGGCGTAAGAATTGGAAGCCAAACTCTTCTTCTTCAGTTTTCTTCATCTATGCTTTCACTTGTCTCTGGCTAAGCCTCCATTATTACAATAACGATAGGAGTTGCGAGTTGTAGGCGCTCTTTTAAAAATTCGTAAGGCATTGAATCAGCTATTGAAAGTCATTAAAAGTATACGTTATCGTTAGTTAATGCAATAAAGTTTTTTTAAAAAAATCAGAAAACAGGTTACGCTTACTAATACCTCTTGAAGTCATCTACAAAAACAGCTGAAATAACATTGAGAACATACGCCACCTTACGTTTCTGCCATCCCCATAATGGAGATCGCCGCACTTCCGGTGGCACCAGTAGCGCTCAGCAAAATGAATAGGGCACTGCCAGTCTCTTATTTTCATTTGTCTCTGCCTACGCCTCAACGCTCTCGGCCACCGAGCCGGCTAATGCTGAGATCTAAACGATGTCGACGACGGCACGCATGTTTGCTATCCACGCAGAGATAGAGGCAGTTTCGCGATTATGCCGTATGAGGGCGCACACGTCCTTATCCAGAGTAAGGTTTATAAAAGAGCAAGGTCTATAAAACCTCTGTTTTGAAAGTATTCCAGCAGTACAATATATATTTATTTTTTGTTGAAGACAAACAAGTAATCGTTCTAAAAATGTTGTAAACTGTTATACAAGAACTTAAATATAATATCAGACTTTCGTTAAGTAAATAAAATTTAATATTTTGTTTAAACTGTTCTCTACATAGAAAATTTTAAAACATTCATTTATGATATAGTTGTTAATTTTATAGCGGATTTGTTTAATGTAAATACATGTAGATCAAAACTAATTATACATTACTGGGCTCAGCAATAACATTTTATTTCAGTAAAAACGATATGAACAGTTTACAATTTTATTTTATCTTAAAAGCATATTTTTATTAACAAAAGAATTTTTTAATTAACATTTGAGGTATAATAAGATAATAATAAATTTAAAACACACATTTGCTTCTACATTTTAGAATAAACATATTTAAAAGAAAATTGAATTATTTATAATGAAAGTGAATTTAAAGAAAATTTTTAATAGTATTTTAGCTTTTAGAAAGACGTTTTATTTTTATTCGGTGATTAAATATAATTTTGGACAGCTAATTTTAAAAATAAATTCAGTTTTCATGTAACACGCCAGGATTTTTCAAAAATGCAAATAATACAAATTCTACATGCACTCCTACTTCATAATCGTAATTTAAGCCAGAGTCAAACTTTAAATTAGATTTTTAATAAATAAATAATATTAAGTAAATTGTAAAACTATTTTTATTGACTGCCCAAGCGCAGAATGGAGTAATTGAGCTATAAAGAATTTCTAATATTAATTGGCGACGAGTTTAATATTGTCCGTTTTCATAAAATAACGAGTAAAATGAGCATGCCGTTTTTGGAATAAACCTTGCGCGATATCCCAAAAATTTGAAATGAGCATGTTGAAATTAGTAAAAATCACTGAAAATTTTCTTGACAATAAACCCTCGTAGGCCTGTGTAATATTGTACATTATAATATTGTCCATTATGATAGCACAAAACTGTTTTAAAATTTGAAATCACCATATTGAAATTATAATCAAGAAAATTTTTAGTGATTTTTTTACTATACTATCGCAGACCTGTGTAAACCATTCAAATTATCAATGGTTTAAACATGCAATATTAATAAATCGAGATAACATCAATTCATAGTATGTTGGTTAATAGTTTGATATCTTGATTAATTTTAAAATTTGAAGATGTTAAATTTGTTGTTTCCCATCAATAATTAAAGCTAAAAAAAATCAGTAAATTTATTTTAATTCAAATACATGCATTTTCATTAGAAATTATTTCCTTTTAATATTTAATGTTTAATATCTTTCTCTATTTATTAATTTATATACATTGTAATTTTCAAATGACTCTCATGAAACTCCTTTAAGATAGACAAGTTCGTCTTTATTTAAAAAAAAAAAAAAAAAAAAAAAAAAAAAACTAATAACATACGAATAATTTTAAGCAATACGAAGTATTTAAAATTTAAAAAAATAAATGTAAAAAATAAAAGGTGCTTGCAATGTAGGCAGGCTACATTTTTTTTCAAACAAGCCGTTTTTTGACACACTGAATACAGAGTATACATAGCATCTGCTTTGCATATCTTTGGACAATGAAATGGTGTTATAATCTCTTAAAATTAAACAAGGTAAGACGGAAAAAAAGGATTTTTCCAAAACACGCTTCTATAATGTTGTATTATTATATCTCTTCAAGCTGGCGTCAACAATTTGAAAAACTAATTGTTTGGTCGAACGAATTTGAAAATTGTTTGGTCAACTAATTGTTTGGTAAATAATTTGGTCAACAATTTGAAACACTAATTGCTTTTGAACAAATTATATATAAAACTAACTTTAATTATTAAAAACATATTTTTATAATTTTTTGCATATTAAATTTCATTTGAGGAAGGTAACAAATTAGTTTTTTTTTTACTCTAGCACGCACTAGAGCACTGTATATTAGAGAGCCTGTATAAGGACAGGTGTGCCATCATACGACATAATTGCGAAACTGCCTCCATCTCTGCGTGGATAGCAAACATGCCGACGGCACCGTCTTTCGAAGCGAGAGAGGTCGTCCATTTTGAATTTACTCGCTCTGAGGAGAAAACCCTCCATAAGGTAGCTGAATAGCTACCTTAAGATGCTGAGGAGAAATCTCGCCTTACACATCAAAATTTTGACGCAGTAAAGACGGTAAGGACAGTTTGGATCTTGAAACTGGATTTTCGAGGAACAAACCTTCCATACCTCAACCTTAAACCCGAAGCTTGATACCTCACTAAATCCTACCATCCGAGTGGTCAGTCATTTTCAATGTTGTTAAAAAGAAGGTGGCCTCTATCGGCCGATTTCTCTCAAAAGCACTCGCATTGCCTTATGGGATTGTGACATCACCTGGAAGATTGGCAGCAGGCGACCTGTCCCTTTTAACATAACAAAGCTGAGAAGGTTGGAGTTCCATGTGCTTTTGCTAATAATAAACGCAATTATTTATTATTTTTAGTCCAATGTTATAATGTAGAGTGGATTTATTAGATTTCCATGCATTTATTCTTTCATTGCAATAGATACGAGCAAAATTTCATTAAAAGAGACTTATAAAATGAAAAAGAGCACACTCGTAACGAGCCGGAGAATTCCTAATGTGCTCTTGTTACGAGTGTTAAAACGCAAAAATCCAACAGATTGCACTACGGGAAAATCGAAAGTTAAGAGAAAATTTGAAATCTGAGAGAGAAGTTTAGAAAATAAAATATACACAACACTCTTCGTTTTCATCTTCACCTCCTTCACTCGTAACAAGCAATTAAAACTATTCAGTGGCTTCAGATTCTTTTGAAGACTACAACTACATTTTAAAAGTTTAGAAACTTCGCTGAAGCATGACCGTGACAACTTATTTGTGTTGATTGGCAATGGAAAAAAATTTTTGGAGATTCGGAAAATTTTTTTAACTAATCACCAATATACCAGCTTTAACTTAGGCTTTTATTTTTTTCAATTGCTTGCAAAATGAAAGAGAACTGATTTTTCGAAATTTGCATAGCCGTTCCAAAAGTTTAGAAACGGGGATTTTTAGTTTTAAAAGTTTAGAAACTCCCTTTTTTTAATGGACTTGTCTTTATCCTGAGAGCATTAAAATTTAACTACTTATTTTAATATTCGTTCAGAGTGACCTCAGTTGTTTTTGCTCAACTTTCTTTCAGCTAAAGATACGAATTAGAGAACTACGAATTAGTGGAAAAACGTTATCAGAAATAGCAAAGACTGCTAAAAGATCAATCGGCAGTTTGCAAATGCTTGCAACGAATTGAAGATGATGGTGGTTTTATAACAGAAGCCCGGAAAAGAAGCGGACGTCCAAGGTGCACTTCAATTCGATAATATTGTTAGTCTATGTGGGGTTCTAAATAAGTATGCCAAATTTCATAAGTGCATGTATGTATGTTTGTCCACGAATTTCTCAGAAACTAGAAATCGAATTGCAATAATTCTTTTATTATTGGCTTAAGCATCTTTCAACTTAGGGATAAATTATTATTATTATTATTATTATTATTATTATTATTATTATTATTATTGTGCGTCCAAGGAGGACAAAATATTTAGTTGTTCAGGTTTTGGCAATTAAGTATATAATTCGTTAATATCGTCTTTGTATGATAGGTATGGTTGCCACATTTATGTACGTTACAATTCAAAATGCTTTGTCGTTGAATCAAGGGGATATCATTCCATAATTTAATGCAATTCCGTGGGAAATATTTGTCAGAAAAATTAGAACTAAATGTGGGAGGCTGAATTAAGAGTTGTTTAGATGTCCTACAATCCCTTGTGAGGTTTAACCATCCATTTATGTAATGTGCCGGGTGTGAGTCATGCGTTATTGCTTTGACTAATTCTTTAAGTTTGGTCATATTTAAAATAGATTGAAAGATAAAGAGTTTTGTATCATTGCAGATCAGAGTGATGGATTGGAATCTAGTTATATTTAATGCTACTCTTAATATTCTATTATAGGCCACTTTTAACTTTCTTAAGGGGAAGACATTGTCAATGGCCCAAGTAGGTAAGCCATATGTAATTTTCGGTATAATTTTAGATTTCAAAATGATGATGATTTCATTTCTGGACAGTGTTCTTCGTAGCGACTTTACTAAGTAAGTTAATTTAGTAAGTTGACAAATAAGAAGTTCCATATGGGCCGTAAACTTCAATTGGTTATCAAATATAATGCCCAAGATTTTTTGAGTCTTTAGATGGGTAGACTTCTTCGATATTAGTAAAGAGGTAGTTTTATCTTCATTTATCGTCATGCCTCTCAGTTGGAACCAACGTTGTAATAGGTCAATATCTTGCTTAATATCTTGTTCAATTTGAGGTTCTGGGCCGCTTGTGTAAGTTTTGGTCAAAATGATATCGTCAACGAAAGCTTTCAGATTAAATTGAAGCGGTAAAGTAGAGACAGGGGCCAGGATAGTAGCAAAAAGGATGTTGCTTATTCCTGACCCTTGAGGTATTCCCCGAGTTGATGGACAATAAATGATTTTATGTTTGTCTCTTATTCCATTTAATCGGTTTGTGAATAAGTCCCGCATTAGGGCTAAAATCCGCCCCGAGATGCCATAAGCTTCCAATTGTTTAAAAAGTTGCCCTCGTGGCACTGTGTTAAATGCTTTCGCGATGTCAACCATGACAATTACATATGTATGGTTTTTTTCCATAGCTTTCGTAGCTTCCATTAATATGGATAAAATTAGTTCTTGCGAAGATGTACTTGGTCTACCTCCAAATTGCGAGATGGGAAGTTGAGTCCATAGGTAGGAAGTCATTTGCTTATATACAATCGTTTCAATGATCTTATAGATTGAAGGTAAGACAGATATAGGGCGGTAATTTTTAAGATGTTGTTTATTACCACCTTTAAACACCGGCTGAATCAGGGCTGTTTTTAGAGTTTGCGGAAAGTTCTCAGTATTCCATATAGTCCATATAAGTTCAGCCAGGAGGCAATTACCATAGTGGCCCCAGTTTTTCAGGACTTTCTGGTTAAAGATGATATCATTTGGGTGGAATTTTAGTCTAATGGTCTTCATTGTCCACCATATCTCGTGTGGTAAATTGATCGGCAACTGAAAATCAACTTGTTTGAGTCCATCTTTGATGTCAATAGATGTAGTAACCTTTGAATTTAATGGGTCGTCAATCCATTTAAGGTAATCGGTTATAGATTCAGTATTTAGCCTTGTGTTGTTCTTTTTTCGACCTTTATTCACAAATTTCCATAAGTCAAAGTGGTTATTAGTGGTTGTAAGGTATAGGCGTTTGGCCTTACGAATTTCTTGTTTATATAACTTATTGTATTGTTTGAGATCTTTTAGGTCATTGGGGTTTTTTGAGGTTATAAATTGCTTATATTTTAGTTTTCTCTGTTTTAACAGTTTTAATATATTATCCGTCCACCAGGGAGTTTGTTTAATTGGCTTACGAGAGGGTTGAGTCGTCATACCCGCGTTAATGAGTAATTTTGTCATTGCTTCGGTGAGTATATCCAATTTCCTATTAACATCCTTGGTATTCAGGTATGAGGACCAGTCATATTCTTGTATTCAGAACATCCTTGGTATTCAGGTATGAGGATTTAACCTGGTAAATCCAATTTTCATCAAAATCGGTTCAGTAGTTTTCAAGATATGGACTGATATATGTTGGAGATGCTGAAAGTTTCATTAAAGTCGTTTTTTTTATACTCTGTTTAATTTGAAATCGGTTAAAAAGGAGGTTATCAATTCGATGCGTATGTATGTAATATTGTTGGAATTGCACAATATTCATATATATTAGTCTATGTCGACTTCTAAACAAGTATGCCGAATTTCATAAGTGTATGTATGTTTGTCCACGTATTTCTCAGAAACTAGTAATCGAATTGCAATAATTCTTTTTATAGGATTTTTTTATACTCTGTTTAATCTTGTTTGATTTGAAGTGGGCTTCTCGAGATATTCGCACTGATTTGAATTTTTGTGCACTTACAGCGCCTCTACAAAAAATTTTAAAAAATTCTTGGGTAAAATTAATATAATTTTTTCTTTAGAATCGGAATCTACAAAAAAATTCGGGGTTACTATTTGAAATTTCAAAGTTGTTCCTGCCCTGCCCCTATGAGGGATGCAGAGGGCTAATTTTTGCGGTATTAAATAGCTTTCAAAAAATATTTGATTTATTTGATATTTTACTTTTGTTTGACAAGACGTATATTTCTGAGTATTAGACCGTTACGGAACTTTTTATTCAACCGGTATATAGAAAGATTATACTTGCTTTGTTGTTGTTTTGGGAAAACCAAACTCGGATCATATTTTAGAGGCGGGCCCACGATAACGAGGATCACGTATGAGAATTTACTTAATAAGTTCGTTTTACTCATAGCTCTGAATCTAATATTCGAATAGTTTGATCCTCTGTGTGGGTGCTTTTAGAGCTGTTACTGTAATTGGCCTTTTGTTGATTGCTATGCTGCCTGCGCTGACTAAGAATTGGGTCGCTTATAGTTGGCTGGTTCAAGAACACAGGAACATTCGGAGAAGAACACACTTGCTTAGAATATAAAATATGCTACTTACTGCATAGTAAATCAGAGATGACAAGTGCCATCGTATTCAGTCTGTTGCATATTCGCCTATGTCGTTCCTTGACCTGGAAGCAATGATTGCCTTCGTCGTTCCTTTACTTGGACGAAAAGCTCGCCTATGTCGCTCCACAGGCAGGATGATGTGCTTTATCGCTTATTGTCCCACTGCTGCAAGTATTTATCACCACTGGTCATCAAGCACTCCTCACTCGCGCTGAGGGATTGTGTTATAACCGATTTCTGCATCTTTTTTGCTTGATGTCGAGATATGAAGAAGGTTGAAACCAGAGCTCAGAATGAACCATGAGTTTTGGTATGTGGCTTGCAACTCCGCAGATGAATCTCATGAGTGCTTTCGATGATGATTGATTCAGAATGAATTCATCACCCAGAGATAATGCCTGATTCAGAAAAAGTAATTATCCTATGCGGAGCTCTTGTGGTCCGAACTCATTGTCAACAGGCTTTTCCCTTGACTTGCTGGTAAAGCAGCGTAGGGCAAAAGTCAGTTGGTCACATCGCACGACTGGCGACAGCTTTAATGAGATGAATCTTTAATCAGAATAAATATATGATTCGGAATAAAAGCCTGGGTCAGAATAAACATTGATGCGAGTAGCCTGCCCTTTTTATATCGTTTATCCTAGTGTGTGTTGTCAGTCACCATACAATCCTTAGTGGAAAAACCCGTTTAGAAATGGTCAGATCTAGCTCGAAAAGGACCCCTCGCTCGCTCGGTTTCTGCCAAAATAAACTTCGCCCTCCTCATAACTCTCATGTTATCTAACGAACGTATTTGGTGGGTTGGAAATGGCCAAAAGCAAGAGATGCTTCCCTTTCCTTCACTCAACCCAAATGGGGAGAGGGGGTAGGGTATTTGACTTTGTTGGCACGTTGCAAGCTTCAACAGCCGAAAAAGATGGATGGTTAAACGGTGTGTTAGAGAGATAAGCAGGAAAAGGAGGAGGAGTGGGGAATGAGAGAAAGAATACATTCCCTCTAAACGCCGATCAACTCGGTTTCCAAAATAACGAAAACGAGATAATAAAATAGTAGTCAATAAAACTAATAATTTACATTTAATCTTAGGGCTTAGCTTAATGAACAAAATTTACAAAACAAAATATATAAATTTCTTTGTGGCAAGTGACAGGTTACTTGGAAATCATCCACGTATTTATTGATGCTTCCCTTCTACCCAGCGATTATTTCTAAATCATCGATTGTAAAATATTCACCATCAGAATTCTAATTTGCATTTAAAGTAAGTTCATTTAAATTACAAGAATGCCTATCATTCTGGCTTTGCATTGGAGCTCTGCTGGTGGTTGGTCCAAAATCTACCAAGCTGTGTGTGCTACTGGTTTCATCCATTGGTTTACTGTTCAGTAAATAGAGCAGAACAATTATGAAGTGCACAGACCAGAAAATAAAGGGTGTCCATAAATTCCCACAAGTCACTACCGTTCAAGAGCAGTTGTAAAATGCTGTCTAAAAATTCTGACCGCTTCGTTCATTGTGTGCACCAGGTTTTGCCTGGTCGAGTGGAATCAAAATGGCAGACTAAATTCAAGAAATTCAAATCGTTAGCTGTCTGATGTGTGATTAAATGTTTTCCAACAATAAAATCTTGTAAACATTCCAAGGAGGAGCTTTAGCAGTGAAGCAGAAAGACATTTATACATTTATTAAAAAGAAATTAACCCCCCCTTCCCGAGTAGGGGAAGGCAAGTGGCAGATCCTGCGGTCATCTATTTCTATCCCTTTATCTGCAATTTTTACCCCTCCCCAAGTTTTTTAATCAAAAAAATTGATTTTCTCGATAAAATGTAAAAAACTTCGTATCTTCTTTCCTTTTTCATCATTTCCGAACGTATGATATATAACATGCCATATGTTGCCATAGTTCTTAGGACCAAGTGACTGCCACACCCTCAAATCCGACCCCCCTGGAACAATTGGGCCTAAACCTCATAGTACTGTAGATCTTGCCTAGAGGAAGCTGGATACCGAATTTCACTCCTTTAGATGCATAAATACACGTAGACCTTTTGGTCCGACGGAGAAGGGAAACACTCCAGGGAACACTTCCAAATCCAGTTCACGGAATATGCTGCTGAACCGTTTTAACGATTTATGCTGCTGATAAAAATTTATTGAAGCGATTCCCATCGGCTCGAGTCCTACTTCATTGCTGCTTGTCGAGAACTTGGACTCCCCCGGCCGACCTGCCGCAATCGTGGGCACTGGGTAGGCGCAAATGGGAATGGATTTTCCACCGGGAAACTTATCTTGAAATACAGTAACAGAACAGCCTGATTTAACTTAAATCTGCCGAGTCGTATTCTGGCTGCTCGACGACATGTGACCGGGTCTTGGAGAATTTTCCTTCCTTCTCACCCGTGTCGTCGCTTGCTGCTTCTTTCCTCTTAAACAAAATATCATTAAATTGTTCATTGCTCGAGGAAGTCTCGTTGTCGACATAAGAGAATGCTCTTCCTTTGCTAGGGAAGAAGCTTTTCCTCCCGTCCCGAAGATATTTACGAAAGCACCTCGTTCCCGCGTCCGTCTTCCGTCGATTCTCTAGAACCTCTCCCTGACGTGATCCTTCGCTCCTGTCCGCGACGTCATGTCTTTTGCACGTGACACTATCTCTTGTCAAAGAAAATAGTAAAAGTGAAAGTATCTTGTTTATCGTCCTTCTTTTCTTCTACATCCGTTTTCAGGGAGAAAAATCCTGAGATCACGCACTTCCTTCGGAAGGAAAGTAAACCCGTTTGTCCCGTGTAGTCTTTTGCCGGCTGCACGTTAAAGAACCCTTTGAGGCAAAATTTGCGGCCCATATAATGCCTTCATGAAATGACCGTAGAAGTTGAAAAGCACGTTAGTACCAAACAAACCAAACCAAACCTTTTTCTACATCCGTCATTCACTTGAATATTTAATTTATTTTCTTAGGCCTTCATATGAAAAATTAACCATTTTTCATTTATTTATCTAAATAGCAGTTAACAACAAGTTGTCCAGTTGTACAATGCGGTAGTTTAACCAAATTCAATGTAAATGAAGAAGTACATCTGAAATGGCAAAATCAAAATATTGTCACTTGCTGGTTCAAAAAATTAGAATACGTCAGAAAAATGATGAAATTTACAAACAAATTTTGCCTGGTTATCACAGTCCTTTGTATAGATTCTCCTTTTGCTCTTATGACAATTTTTAACCTAGCAGGCATACTGTTGACCAGTGGATAACCTTGCTCCGCTATAATAGATACCCAAGATATTTTTATGGATGCAATAAGCCATTTCATGGTACTTAGAGCTTCGATTCGTAATTGTTTTCCTCATAATTTTATATAAATTTTCTCTCGGATTTATATCGGGAAATTGGCCGGCCAAGGAAGGATACAGATTTACTTTTCATCGTTATATTTCATGGTGCTCTTCGATATGCGATTCTGTTGGAAAATGAAATCATCCTAGCACAAATCTTCGGCTGAAGGCAGCATAAAGTATTTCATAACGTGCGTTCAATTAAAAGAAGAGGCTACGGTTTAAAAATCATGATTTTGGCCCCCTTGGCAACGCGTTCTTCTGAATCTCAGCTAACATATGCGAACAAATATTCACCATTGACAGGCGTACGTTCATGCGGCAGCGTTTCGAGTGTAGTCCGTTTTTCACTGATAATGGAGCAGAGAGTCATAAGAAATTCTGTTTTAACTTGGGTATATCTAACGAATATTTTAATTAAAGAATATTTTAAGTACAGAATATATGACGTACATTTCAAGTTTAACATGGCGTCTACACATATTTGCTATTGATATTGATGCACTAATCCCAACAATAGGAAGCGTGTTCTTTGTCACAAGTGTGTGAAACTCCGGGGTTCCGTGCGTATCCATTTTTTCCACTGCGTTTTCTGTTACAAGTTAACCGATGAGCTTTAAGTGATTTTTAAGGGGAAGTATATATGAAGTGGTTCCTGGAGGGTCTATTCGGCCACATATGGCTTAGCGTTGTCATTGAGCAGCACTATCCCTTTCTAGAGCTTCCCTCTGCGCTTGTTTTTGATGTCCTGTTTCCGCTTCAGCAACATGCTACAGTACCATTCAGCATTAAGTGTTTCACCACGTTGCAGCCAATCGATCAATATTTACAGTTCTTCGTCGAAAAAGAAACTGAGAATCACTTTTCCCGCCTTTATGTCAGAGTGAGCTTTTTTTTTGGACGTGGAGAACCGGGATAGCGCCTCACCTATCGACCCATTAGATGGAACGGCGATGCAGTAAAAGTGCTAGTTTCATTAGGGCACGCCTGTAAGATATAGGAAAGCAAGGTTAATACGCCTGAACAGAGCTCCGTAAAAGCTGTTGAATTTTACTACTGTGCTTGAATACATCAACAAGCGTTTGATCTTGTCGTGCTGTTAAAGATTTCTACATCTGTTGGAGAGTGGTAATACATTTGTAATATTTTTTATTGCCTGAAATCAATACATTCCATATAATGAATATAGAAATCTTCTTATAACCAACAAACATGATTGCTTGGCAGGCTAATCATTGTTAACTCACCAGACCATTGTTTTACTTGCTTCATTGTTTGCGCTTCTTCTCGTTTTATTATAGCAAATCACATTATTACCAGCATTGTTATTCTTACAGAGGAGCCGAATTTTGAAATATCTTCAGTTACGATGGTCTTAGTTTTGTCATTTAATATAGACTCAAATGGCATCTTCTACTGAATTGTGTAAAATTTACTCTGATAAATTGACTTCAAGTAAATCTTACAAATTAGAACATCTCACACTACAATGTAAAGAGTGTGGTATTAAATTTCATTAAATTTCTTGGCATTACTATCAGTGATCTATATTCAATTCAAAAAGGAGATCTACCCTGGAAATGTCCTCTTTGTTCTCGGAATCAACAAGAAGATAATGAAAATCTCAATGGTAATCATGGAAATGTATCAATAACTAAAAAAGGCATTCTTGATAGTATTTCTGCTTGTATCAAGGAACACCTGTGAAATGAAAAGCACCATTATAGACCTTGCTAATTCAGTAGACTTTCTTTCCAAGAAAATAGACGATATTTACACTGATTTAAAACAAACTCAAGTAAAGTTATCAAAATGTGAGACTACTATCACACACTTGTCATTAGAAAATGACACTATGAAAAAAGATTTGCAAGCTATGAAGACGCAACTGGAAGATACCATTCAATATTCTTATAATTCCAATTTACTCATTTATGGTATTCCTGAAATACAAAATGAAAACCTAATGGACTATATTCAAAAAATTTGTATAAAATTAAATGTTGACTATTCTTCTCAAGACATAGATACAATTCACAGATTTGGAATCACAGATGTTTATGGTAAAAATCTAGACCCATTGTAGTCAAGTTTACAAACAAGAGGTTAAAACATTTAATAATGATTAACAAGAAAGTTATTCCACACTCCCTATCAACAGATTTTTTTGAAATTTGTGGAGAGAAATACCCCGTGTATATCAATGAACACTTATCCCCATATAAAAGTTATCTTTTTAAGAAGGCTAGAGAAATGAAAGTGTCCAAGGGATTTAAGTATCTATGGACTGTAGAAGGTAAAATTCTGATGAGAAAAGATAGAAATTCAAGACCAATTATTATTATGTGTGAAAATGACCTGAATATTCTATAACATAAATCCTATGACTAATTTATCACTTTTTTATCAAAATGTAAGAGGCCTTAAAACCAAACTGTTTAATTTCTCTTCATCTGTTCGTGCAAATTCATACGACTTCATTTTACTCAGTGAAACATGGCTAAATAATCATATTAATTATGGAGAACTATTTGATGATAGATATCATATTGAAAGAAATGATAGAGATTTATTATTGAATAAGACGGATGGAGGTGGTGTTTTAATTGCAATCAAAGAAAGCATTAACTACTCTAGAATTGATTTTAATCCTGGTGTCTGTCTCATTGACTCCGTGTTTCTATTAATCAATCTAGGACCAACAAAATTTTTACTAGGAGTATTTTATATCTCTCATTCGGATTTTAAATTCTTTTTAGATAATGCTTCTTCTTTTGCCATATCTCTCTGTGATAACTTTTTAAATGCAGGAGACTTTAATGTCCCCAACTATTCCGATAGTGCTATTCCTCTCTGTTCGAATGCAAACTCTAAACTCAAATACCTAAATAATTTCATGAATACTTTAAACTGTAAACAAATAAATACAATTACAAAAAAGCATGGTAATATTCTCGATTTAGTTTTTATAAATTTTACAGAATTCTCTTGCCTTAAAGAAGATGGTTTAGTAACTGAAGACCATCTCATTAAATAAGCAAAGTAACTAATATATCTCAAAAAGACATCAACTTAACCCCCCATCTCCTCTACAGTAAACCTAATTTTCTGGCTCTCTATAATAATTTTTCTCTAGTTGATTGGTCTTCTTTAAATAATTATATTTGTGTTAACAAAATGGTATCTAAATTCTATGATTTTGTATATTATATTATTTCTCTTTGCGTACCTACCTCTCCAAAAAGAGAATAAGGAAATTTCCTGTATGGTTCAGTAGAGAAACAATAAATATACTTAAATCAAAACATAAAGCTAGACTAAAAATGAAAAAATTAACTTCAGTTACTGAAAAAGAAAAATTTCGTTTACTAAGAACCAAAGCCAAAAGACTAATTAAACGAGACTTTAAGAAGTATATGCATAATGCTCAACTTCAAATTAGATCTAATCCCAAAGAATTCTGGAATATAATTAATAAATTAAAAAATTCCGATGTGAAATATTTCATTAACATCATGTTTTATAATGACATGACCCTAGATAATTTAAATGATATTGCTACTGGCTTTGCATTAAACTATAAATCAGTTTTCAATGACTCTTCTATTAGCAATAAACATTTGGAAGATGTTTTTCCTGGGATATATCAAAGCACTACTAAAGTAGACAGTACTACTGAAATATTTTCTTAATCAGAAATCATCGATGATATTAAAAAAGTTAGAAATACAAAATCATGTGGACTTGACAACATCCCATCATATATTTATAAAGCTTGTAGTCAGTTTTTTTCATATCCTTTTTTTCTAATCTTCAATCTTTCCTTTCAATCGGGCATCTTCCCTAATGTATGGAAGCAAAGCAAAGTAGTTCCTATATTCAAAAAGAAAGGTGATAGAAAAGATATAAAAAATTATCGTCCTATCTCCATTCTTAGTTTTCCTGCAAAAGTTTTTGAATATTTAGTCTATCAGAAAATGTATACGTTTTTATCTCCTTGTTTCTCTTCTTGTCAATATGGTTTTATTAAAGGTCGATCAACTGTCTCACACTTCCTGGACTATGTACAGTCATCCAAAGGAAATAATCCACACGAGTTTAATGCTTAATATTACATTTCATGTTAATGTGTTGTTTTAATAGCTTTTTTAATTATAATTATTTAAATTTAATAATCTTAATAATGTTAACTCTAAATGTAATATTAAATTATTAAAAATAAATTAATATTGAAACGGTAAACTTAGAGTAAAATTCAAGTGTGGATTATTTCCCTTTGATGACTGTACATTTTATTGCAGATGGTATAAGTGAAAACAAACAAGTTGATACAATTTATATCGATGTTGAAAAAGCTTTTGATAAAGTTGATCACTTTTTACTCATAAAGAAATTGATCAATTATGATTTACAACCTCATTATATCAAATGGATTTTCTCATATTTAACCAACAGAATCAACTACGTGAATATTTATAATATTTATTCGTCTAGTTTTATCTCCTCCTCAGGTGTTCCTCAAGGATCAATACTAGGACCTCTACTTTTTATTACATTTATCAATGATGTCCCAGTAAAATATTCTCAATTATTCCTTTTTTGCAGATGATATTAAAATAGGCAAAATTATTAGTACTTCTATTCACTCTCAAGAATTACAACTTGATCTTCAATCGAACGAATCATGGTGTAGCGATAATAGAATGTCAGTTAATGATAAATGTCACTATATTACTTATTCGCTTAAAAAAACTGTTCATACTTATGATTATATTTTAAACAACACGCTTCTAGAACGAAAATCAAATACTAAAGATCTAGGAGTCATATTCAACTCAAAACTATCTTTCAATGACCATATTAATTTTATTGCTACTAAAGCTTACCAAACTACATATTTTATCAGTAGAAATTCTCTAAGCTTTAGTAATATTAACTTTTCAGTGTTTCTTTTTAATGTTTTGGTCAGACCAATATTAGAATATGCCTCCATCATTTGGTCTCCGTCTCATGTTACATTGCAATTAGATTTAGAAAAAGTACAAACAAATTTCGGTATGTGTATTTTGGTATACCAAAGCTCATACTAATTCAGGATTCGTTAATACTTACGGAAAATAAAGAAAAAACTTAACAAAATTTTAACACACTAGCAGCATATACTTTCAGTATAATTTCTTATGCACATTCCGCGTTATCCGTCACTAAACAGGTGGTTTTCCGGATCGCTGCACTCAAAGCTGACATCTTAAACCCGCTACTCCATAGAACTCGGGCTTAAGATGAGAGCTTACAGTATAGCGATCCGGAAAACCACCTCTTTAGTGACGGATAACGCGGAATGTGCATAAGAAATTATACTGAAAGTATATGCTGCTAGTGTGTTAAAATTTTGTTAAGTTTTTTCTTTATTTTCCGTAAGTATTAACGAATCCTGAATTAGTATGAGCTTTGGTATACCAAAATACACAT
>JAHWFO010105497.1:1339835-1388389 GCA_023313115.1 Rhysida immarginata
AATAATAATAATAATAATAATAATAATAATAATAATAATAATGTGACAACAACAGGGGAGGGGAAACCACCAGATAAACCGGAAGTCCAAACCCGATGTTGTCCCCCAACAGGCGAAAAGCCCAAAACGGGGTTACTGAATATACATTTAAAAGAAAAAAAAAATAAATGAGAGTAAAATAATAAAATAAATAAAATTATTAATATAATAAAACAGTAATAATAATAATAAATATAGTAATAAATAATAATAATAATAATAATAATAATAATAATAATGATAATAATAATAATGTATATAACTAATACTTATCTTCTAAAATATTTTACATGTGACAAATTATCTAAAAGACGGCTTATATTTGATGTTTGCCATTTATTTAAGCTTTATCATAATATCACTTATTCTTCTAAATTTTTTAATTATCTCCAATTACGCGTACCTAAGCTAAATTCCCGAAACAATGAAATTTTTTATTTACCTTTAGTAAAGAAAGCAATTGTTAATAATTTACCCTTCTATAGAATGTTTAAATTATGTAATATTATATCCAATCTGATTGATATCAATGCAATGAATTATAACCATTTCAAAAAAATTGTTATAGAAAATATTTCACTCATTCTGTAATTCTTAATTATTTTTCTTTGATTACAATTTTTTTTTTCATATAAATATTTTCATTTTTTTTTATTATCTATAAATTTATTGTAATTTAATTTCTTTCTTTCAATGTAAATGTTCAGCTGTAAGCTGTTACTGGGCACTCAGCCTGTTGCTTAAATAAATAAATAAATAAATAAAATAGTACTTCCTCATAAAGTTCCGAATTCACACGTCCTCTCGGTATGCACGCTTACAAACACCATCTGCAGTCATATAGAACCAGACCTTGACTGAAGTAGCAACCTAAGGGAAAACTTGGATAGCTGTTCAGAAAGATTTCATGTTCAAATTCCCACACTAGTTGTCCTTGATTTTCATGACGTACATAAAAAACGGATCCGTCATTAAAGAGCCCGTAGATTCCAGTTATCAGCACCCCACATGAGATGTTTCTTACACCATCTTATTCGAACTCAACACTGCTTACGCGTTCCTAGTGATTTGGGCTTCCATGTTGGTGATCGCAATGCCATGTGATCCAGATGTCTCTAAACTGTTCAGTTGGATGCATGCACTCCAGCTGACGTCCATATTCGTTGCATATATCGGACACTTCTGAAACGGTTCCGTCTCAGAATGTTCATAAGCTGCCGGACATCTCGAGCCGTGCTAGAATGCTTTCCCTCAGTTATTTGCTAATTATCCGTTTTCACGGTGCTGTTTCATAACTTTAAACAGTTGCTTCGGAGCATCTGTTTTTTTAGGCAATTATCTTCTGATTTTGTTCTGTTTTTAACAGGGGAATGGTGACTTCTTGTAGTGATAGAAAAAATCAGCTTTTCCTCCCATAGTGGTAGCTTTATAAATTCACACACTCCTGTCAGGGTATACAGGGTGGGCCGTAAGTCGCGCACCAAAGAATTACGTGAAGTGTGATATGAAACAATGTAAAATCAGCAAATGGCGAGCATTTTGAGCATTTGTGATTGTACCAGCAACGTGTTTCTTAGTTCATTAGTTAAGCTTGGTTTTAATAAAATAACGTTTATTATTATCAGAATTGTTTTAAATGCTTTGGTGCGCGACTTACGGCCCACCCTGTATTTTACATTAACTGATAATTCATTCGCCTTTTTATTTGCCTTACCTAACTCTGTGAACCAATTATGGAAAATTCTAATTTTTTGAATTAATGAAAATTCGTATTTTAATTGTGATTTCAGAATTTGTTTTCTCCAGGCATAAAATTTTTAATAAATTTAAATGTTTAATTTTTACTTTGTAGCTGATATGCCGAGAATTATCATTATTTTTTACGGGAGAGCGGGACTTACACTCTTCAATATTCTTGCAAATTGGCATATTCCAATATTCTGAGTCAAAGTTGTAGACATACGAAAATCTCGGTTTACACGACAATGCTATTGTTTTGATTCTATTAGTTCAAAATAAGCTTCTGTCTACTTTTTTTTTTTTTTTTTTTTTTTTACAGATAATGAGATCTTAAATGCTCTCGAGAAACGACCCTGGGACAGGGAAGCGCAAGAATTTGCCCGAGGAAGGAAAGCACATTCTGCCTAAGCCGATGACATGCTACAGGTTCTTCTGAAATCAAAGATTGACGAATTCATTTATCGTCGATTGATTGTTATTGACCGATGGTTTTACCCGTGACCATGCGAGATAAGGCCTATGCATTGAAACTTCATACATTGTTACGTTTTCATTAAAAGGGTATTGTTATTCGTATTTCTACCACGATCTATAGATATTCATTGTCAACGAGCTCCATTGTTAAAATGAAGCTAAAGTTTCTAGCTTCCGGTAGGGCGGGAACTCTATTGAAAAATGGCGCTGCATCTACAATCGTCCCAACTGCGCCTGCAGCGCCGCCCTATAGGCAGATAAAAACTTTACTTTTATATTTAGTTTCAATGAAAAACTTTACCGCAGATCACGGTCGGCCTTGATGCGATCTATGCGGCACCTGGCGCGATCTGTTTTCCTTACTTTTCTCGAAACAATGGAAAATGGCCGAAGCTCGATAACCATGAATATCTATAGACCGTGATTTCTACTAATAATAAGTCTTAAATTAGCCCTTCTAATGATGTAACAATATATTAAGTTTCAATGCACAGACCTTATCTCTCTCTGGTCACGTTTTACCTATGAAAATACAGTGTACTTTTTTAAGAATTTTTCCTCTTGTATTTTCCTGCATCTAAGCTTAATTAGAAATGGGACGGGTGAGGAATGAGTGGAAGGGAAATATATTCTGATCAAAGCATATTGAAAACTAGCTTCACCGTTTTTTCATTCCTTTATTTTAAAGCAAAAAAAAATGGGAATTTTGTTTAAACTTTCAAGAGTAAACCTAATTTACTTTAAATAAAACAAAATGAACAAACACGAGAAATTTGTTCACGTAAATTTTATGAAGGATTCAAATCTACTTTTTCCGTCTTCGTTTTTCGTTCGTAAATGTGCCTCTGGATTTGTTTAATTTGTTTGAGATAGTTGTTAGCTGCAAGTGTGATGTGCAGTTTACTTTTTAAAAATTCATTTTCACAGTTTATTTCTTGTAATTTTGAACAGAAGGAACATTTACATTTGAAATGACCATTTTGCCTGAGTTGACTAACCGATTTTAAAAATAAAAAAGAATTAAACAATTTTTAAAAAGTTGAACATCCCAACACGTATTCCTTCAAAAACATTTTTTTGTAATTAGAAATATTTTATAATAAAATTGTTTAAAATATGTTCATCATCATAAATGAATATTATTTCAGGTGTCATTATTACTCCTGTTCTATAAAATTTATTAATTTGTTTTAATATATAGATAATGCTTTTAATGTATATAAAAATGCTCAAACATATTTTGAATAAATGCAAAATTTGCCAGAAAAAACATTAAGTAACGCATTAAAGTTAAAAAATACAGTAGCAAAAAAATGATCTATCCACCAGCTTACATAAACATAAAAACGTTAAAATAAATAAAACCAATTAATTTTGAATGAAAATTTACAGTTTTTAAACTATATGACATCTGTACTAAATGGATGGATGGGTAGGGATTACTGTACTAAATGGGGAAAAGTAAAAATATGGTAGATGATATGATACTTTGTAAAAATAGAGCCAAAAAAATTATCCGTCCAGGTACGTACTCTAAGCCAAAAAAAAATTATCTATAATGAAGAAATTAAATAATCACATTCACAACAGATTACTTCTCAGTATGGATAATAATCGATGTGAAACTCTGCAGAAAAATAAGAAAATAAAGGAGTATTCATATGATTTGAGGAGTAGAGTCATAGCTGGGCTAAACGATGGGAAAAGTCAGTGTTTAATTGTCAAGAAACTCCAAATTCCACGCTCATCAGTCCATTATATCATCCAAAAGTATCACACAACAGGAGAAATCACGAATAAGATTGGAAGAGGCAGGAAGAGGAAAATATCAGAACGGGAAGACAGAGAAATTGTAAAATTCATTAAAAAAGATAGGAAAGAATCAGATTTTGGACCAGCTCGAAACTGCGTGCAGAAGTGAAAAATGATCTAAACATTATCAATTATTCCTCAAACCATTGAAGCAGGTTGCATGAAGCCGGGCTTAAAGGATGCATGCCTAAGAAAAAGCCCTGCGTCAGTAAGAAAAATCGAATGAGACGCCTGAATTGGGTAAAAGAATATTTAAACAAAGGCAAAAAATTGTTGGAACAAAATTGTATGGTCAGATGAAAGCAAATTTAACTTATTTGGCTCAGGTGGCTGTAACAAAGTTGGAGAATACTTGGTGAAGCTTATAGACTGGAGTGTTTGAAGCCAACAGTGAAGAAGCCTGGAGGAGGAAATGTCATGGTATGGGGGCTGCATGCCTGCTATAGGGGTGGGACATCTAGAATTTATCGATGGCATCATGGACCAACACCAGTACAGAGAAGTTCTTGATAAGAATCTCCTTGCTTCTGCAAGTAAATTGGGATTGAGAAGAAGTTTTAGATTTCAGCAGGACTAGTATGCTAAACATACAGCTCATTCTGTGAAAGAATTCCTCAAATCCTCAGAAAGTTTAAGTGCTTGACTGGCTTCCCCAGCATCTGACTTAAATCCAATCGAGCACCTTTGGGTCATAATGGAAATGAAGAGGAAAAACCGTAGATCAAAGTCAGAAGCAGATTTAAAAGACTTTGTTGACAAAAACTGGAATGATGTAGATGAAAAAAAGAACCTTTAGTAGAATCTATGTACAATTGATGCCTAGACTTTGTCAAGGCCAAAGGAGGTCCTACTAAATTTTATAAATTAAGTTTAGATTGTACATCTGCCCAAATATTTAAGTGCATGGTTAATATTTTTGTCACAAAAGTGTCATACAGATTTATTTTGTATTATAATATCTCATATCAATGATAAACCCTAAGTTCTGGGTATTATTCAGAAGCTTATAATTGTATCGACACTAATATGTGCAATTAAACATGAATAATGTGAATATGTCACTTAGTGTCAGTCATTTCAATCACTTGCAAACTGGTGGACGGATAATTTTTTTTGCTCACTGTATGTTTAAATTTTATAATGCAACAAAGAAATTACACATAAGACGTGGGACATCGAAATCATAGCAAAAACCACACTTTAAACGAGCATTTTTGCCCGACCACAGTAGTAATACTTAACTCGTGTTGGTGCAGCAACGTCCAATAAGAGTTTGACCTTATCTCTCACCTGTATTACAGAAGTTTAATGGCATTTAAAACTCACAGAGATATCAAAAATATGAATATATGAGACCTAGCATTATTTTCAATGAATTCTGTATTTTCTTTTTCTATACAGGGTGATTCAGAAAGGTAGGTCAAGAATGAAATACCATGTACAATTTGTAGCGGGGAACAAAATTTTACCTATAAATATGGGTACGGAAATGCATCCTTAAAGAGATAATGCAACTTGTACGAGGTAGGAATGATGTGCGTTACCCGGACGGCAATGGTAGGGTCCATGTAAATTAGCATCTAAACATGTAAATTGTTCGTGTTCTCTCCTTTATAAAACGAAATATGTAACTCCGTTGTCTACGGCGAGATGCATGTCCGCCAGCTCCACAAAAGTCAAGCGATCCATTGTACGGCAATGGAGTTACATGTTTCGTTTTCTCTCTTTTAAAGGAGAAAACACGAACAATTTACATGTTTAGATTTTAATTTACATGGACCCTACCATTGCCGTCTGGGTAACGCACAAGTTGCATTATCTCTGTAAGAATGCATTTCCGGACCCATGTTTATAGGAAAAATATTGTTCCCCGCTACAAACTGTACATGGTATTTCATTCTTGACCTACCTTTCTGAATCACCCTGTATATCTAGATATATGCTAAATTTAGAAGGAAAAACAAACTTTCCCACCTCAAGTTTAATCCTTTTATATAAGAATTTTAATGTAAAAGTTTAAACTAAGCAAATTAAGAGACTCTTAGATTTGTCATATTTTTAAATTTAAGAAGAAATTCATATTTGAGGATATCCGATAATTCGAAGAAGTCCATATAAAGAAATCATTTATTGGAAATTATTAATGCTGGACAATTAAAAATTATGATATATTGATGATTTACTCTAGCTGGGAACTGCATTTGTTCATATTCTCTAGTCTTTGATGAAAATTTTCGGAATCCATCATGTAAGAAATGACATGGATCCATATGACAGCAGATAGAAGTTATTAAAGAGAAATGAAAACTGTTTTCTTATACAGTGATGCCATTAATCTAGTGTGGGTTACATTTTTTCATTTAATTGCATTAACCATTTTATTACCTTTATCCTGTCTTTCCTGGTGCCCTAAATTCCCTTCTGTTAAACATTTTTCTGTGACAACCCCTAACAATATTTTTAAATAACTGATGTACAACAAGAAATTCACTGATAAACGATACTCATCAGTGACAGAATTCCACTTTTATAAGATTATATGAATGAAATAGGTCAGAAGTAGTAATAATAGTATTTTGCCAATTCCTATCAAAACTAAACATGTTTAAATTGTATATGGTGCCCAATCTCTGATGTTAAACATTTTGTTGATGTTAATACCCAGGTTTAAGTTACATTCAAATAACCTAAAAAAACGTATTTCCCTAATTTTATCATTAATTCATATTAAAAAATATGCCAAGATTTTTTTTTCTAAATTTAAGCTTTATACCTTTCTTATTTTAACGTAAATGATTACATGCGGACAAATTAATTTTATTGCCTCGATGAATAAAAATCACAACTGTTTACGTTTGTTAATGACATTTGTAATTAAGTAATAAATATATATTCTCTTTTTGAAGAAATAACATTGTTTATATTTTCAGAGCATTATAGCAGGCTAAAAACGTGGACTAAGATGGGAAAACATTAATGCTCAAACTAAGCCATTGCTAATCACTATTTTTACACAGAATTGTATAAACTTTTATATTTAATAATTTTTATATACTGAAAAAAATTTTAAATTATATTTTTCTTTCTCTTTTGTAAGCAAAAAGATAAAAATTTTAAAATTATATAAATTTTGTCAAGAATTAAATACCATTTGTTAATTATTACCCATTCTGTTAAAATTCCATGTTCTATGAACACGGACAATGGAAATCAGAACTATTAAACGTGTAATTATTAATAAAATTACCAAGAAAATTGCTGTATTAGGCCTACTAATAAAATTAACGATAGCAGAAAACTTGAACTGAATAAACTGAAAAGTAGTAAATTTTTTTAACAATCGTAACTTAAAGCATTCGTTATTGAAATCTGTGTGTTTCTGTGTCTGCTAAAAATTTTAGGTTTTTGAAAGTTTGATATAGGGGAAAATATCTTCGCATTGAATGATGGGTACAGCTGCCATTTTTTGAGGGCAAGAGGAAGCAATCCTATACTGCTACTCATCGAAGTGCGCCGTTTTTGCCCGACTTGTTATTGTATAACGATGGTAACGAGTTGTTACGTGTTTGGATGTATTGTATAACAATGGGATAAGTTCAGAGCCATGGCAGCTATGGGTCTCGATGCCCTCAAAAGATGGCGGATATTCAGTGTTTATGTTTTGATATTTCTCCCTATTGGATTCTTAATCGAAAAGCAAAATAAGAATCCAGGTCGCGGAATTTTTACTTCCTTTTTCTCTTTGTATTCATGATTTGTTTCAAATGTATCTTCAGAATATTATTATTTCGTCTTTTCAAATAAGAATGTCTCAAAGAACATTGACATTAAGAGCCGGTTCTACTAACCTCGGATAAATCATGAGATAGCTATCGAAGGTTTAAACTTATATCCGGTATAACACTTCAGTTGCGTTCTACCAACATTTTTTATTCCTCGGAAAACTTAATTGACGGTATAGTGCACAAGCAATGTAAGGCGCACTGGGATTGGTCAGTTTGACATTTAGTGCTTCCCTCTACCATGAAAAAAAACAAAAGTATTCATTCCAGTCATTGTTGATGTTGAAACACGGCACGGCAGAAGAAACAAATGCAGAGTTAGGTTAGGTTGGACTCAGACCTCAGAAATGCAAAGCTTCGGTTTCGTTTCTCCTTTTGCGGGCTATGCTCTCGAACATTGAAAATGAAACCAATATTAAACTTTTGGAGAGTTTGATATTTTTTATCAACTTGTGGACATCAGCTGGAGAGAAGTCGAAGGAGGGGATATCGGAAGACAAGGAGAAATGAATATCAGCCGGCAATTTATTATCTTCGTAGAATTGTCTAAAATTATTTAATTAATAGGGACGTTGACAATACAATTTTGCAAAGCACTCAGTAAATAGCTGTTGAACTTCGTCGGATGATAAAGGCACTTCATCGTGATTTTTAACAATAATATCCTCTCCTTTATCTCGAGTCAAGGTCCCAACAAAATTCCAGAATTTTTTCGGGTTCGATTTTAAGCAATGCTCCAAGTAGGTTTGGTGTCTGACTCTTATCTCTCACTAGATATTCCTCGGCAAGCTTTCCTTACCTTTTCCAGTGGGTGTGCAGTCTCTTTTTATTCCTAAGTGATGTCTTGAGATCACTAGAGAACCAGGAAGAGTAGAATCTCTTAGAGGGACGGAATTTTATCTACAGATTGTTGAATTTGAGATTTCAGATATTGAGCAAAAAAGTCCGGGTCAGAAGAAGTATATAAAGGGAGCCAATTGGCGTTAAGTAGGTTCAAAAATAACGAATTATAATCGCCTCGGTTAATGCTATATAGCTCGTTTTCTGTATATAGGCTGTCTCTGAGCCCAAAAGAAATTGGAAGATGATAAGGATTTGCATCAACTAAACATGTATCAGCAAGCCAGACTTCCAGTTGGGTCTAAGAGCTAAATAGCAAGTCAAGTAATCTATTTCTGCAGTTTAGTATAGGCTTCTTCTGAGATAACCCCAAGAAAGACATTGCAAAGCTCATTGATGAGATCTTTATGGCCTCTGTGCTATTGGTGGTCGTAGTATTAGTAACTTGCTCAGCATGTAAGGGAAGGTTAAAATGTCCTACTAGCATAATTGATCCAGAATATGAAGCTAATCCTGACTCAATAAAAATTAAATAATTTAGGAAATTATTAAGGGGAACGCTGGTACAAAATAAATTTGTTAATAATAAACAAAGGATAAATTTCTCTGAGTTAAACTCATATTCAATCATATACATTCCGGTATTGTTTCAAGCTCAACAACGTTTTGTTACGATCGAAGAACTCACAGCAATAAGGGATCCTACACTGCAGACTCTGACTGTTGGGTCTCGGTCTGCTCGGTAGACGTTTTAGTAAGCTGGAAATAGGAATTTGGTAATTATAGTTTGGTCTAGACAAGTTTCTGATAGACAAATAATGTCATAATCCGTTCAGAATAAATTGACTATAGAACTCGTGTGACTTTATCCTTTATCCGCGAACATTTTGACAGTAAAATTTAGGTCCGTTGCTTAAAAAATTTATATTTGCCAAATTCGATGCCATCATGTGTCTATCTTGAAATCAGAAAAGCTGTGCAGATTTTAATGGCCCAATAAAAGGAGTTACAAGCAGTACTTTCACATGTGCAGTGGAAACGATTTGGAAATTTACGGAAATAAAGAGATACGGAATTATATGAAAGTACATTAATTTAATAAGACTTCTCACATTTACAACTTGCAGAAAATCCGAATTGTAAAAATTAAAAAAGCAATTTATCGCTTCACTAATTAAAACTATAATTAGCCGTTTATAATTAAAAACTTCACTATGACACAAAGTCTTGGCCACAACTGTAGAATTATTACTTACTTCTATACAGTACTAATTGTAAGCACTCGTTTGAAGACACTTAAGTATCAATACTCAGTGAGGCGCACCATATACAGTGTGTCTCAGAATTCATTGTCCAAACTTCTAGCGAAGTTAGTATGGGTGATTCTAAGCAAAAAATTTCATATGAACATGGGTCAGAATTCGAACGATAACTCAGATATGAACAGAAATAAAAATGCCGCCACCAAGATCAACAAGTGAATAACTCAGGTTCTTTAAGGCCTAGATTAATGAAATTTGGGAGAATAACAGGGTACATAAGACTGTCTATACCGTTAAAATTTGATCGAATTCCAACAAGAAGTTTCCGAGTTACTCATTCAACATCATAACACGTGCTCATTTGTGAGTACTAACTAGCACTTCTTACAATTTTGACTGTATAACTCGGAAACTTCTCGTTGGAATTCAATCAAATTTTAATGGTAGCACAGTCTTACGTACCCTGTTATTCCCCCAAAATTCATTAATGTAGGCTTTACAGAATCTGAGTTACTAACTTGTTGATCTTGGTGGCGGCAATTTTATTTCTATTCATATCTCAGTTATCGTTCAAATGCGGACCGACTCATATGAACTTTTTTGCTTAGAATCACCCATACTAACTCCCCTAGAAGTGTCTACAATGAATTCTGAGACACCCTGTATATTTTTATATATCAATTATATTGTACACAAAACTTCGTAGCAATAATTAATACATATCACCACACTAAATCCACAATTCACTCACTAACTCAGAAGTCATAACTTTAAATGAACGACGTACAAACGAACCCGCAATTTTCGTTGTAATAAGGGCAGCAAAAGGAAACTTGAAATAAATAATAACGTTTGAAGAGGTTCTTTGCTATATTCCCTTCTATGCTAGTCAATTAATATGAAGCGAAGCCGTAAACGTGGCATGAAATAACCTTCGGTGAAAGAAAATAAGCTGCTTACCTTAGCTCGAACTCTCTAATGTGTTACCGGTGAGCGCTCCGTTGAAAGCTATGCCTTCTACAACTCCAATATTGTCTTTTAGGAAGCCTGACAGCCCGCATGGAAATATGCCATATGCCAGTGATAACTCCAATATTTCAACGGTTCTAGCAGCAGTAGTATTCCATCCATTGTTATCTTGGTCGTGGATTTTAATATGAACGAAATGAAGCAAAGAGGAATAACGAGAATTGATGTCAGCTGGCAGAGCAATATTCTCTATTAACCACTTAGTCTTTTTTTTTTTCGTTCCTACGAATTTTGTCTCCAGATTCATCCTTTCCACTGTCGTAATCGAATACAATTTTTTCCATCGCTTTCTGTTCTTTTCTCATTGCATGCTGAGATTCAACTGTCCTCTCTTCCTCTTTTATTCTAACCAACTTCTGCTCTAGGCTGAGCGCAGTTCTATCTTCCAGGTGGGAGCTCATCTCTCTCAGGCAGTTTATTCTCCTTTTCTCGCATCGCTCTCCACGAACCTCGGCTCTCGGTGAGCGTTCCCATCTGAAGTCACGGCTGTTCGTGAAGCGTAGAAATATCTTATGTTGCTTCCAGACAGACCGTGAGATTCTGCCGGGCATGATTTGTAGCTTTGCCTACTTAATGTCATCATCTGGCATAACGCTGTTTATTTGCGAGAGACTGATCCTCTCATAACGTTCGCTACCACCTTGATATACTTAACTGGTGCTGCTTGCAGCCTTGACAATTTTCTTTTCTGTAGTAACCTTGATACCATCTGGCTGCCAGTATACAGGGTGTTTCAATATTACACCACCTAACTTGGCAAAACGTTAGAGGAGATCAATTTGAACATCTTTTGTTAATAATGTTTTATTCTAAAATGATTCTGCAGTTAACTGCATACGTGGATTCAATTAATTAACATGAACGGATACACTGTTAACCTTTAACATGTTTATTCACATCATTACAAACAACATTAATTAGACAAGTCAGTAATGTCTTATTACTACATAATGTGGTCGAAATGTCGACCACCTGCGTCAATGCAAGTCTCACATCATCGTAACATGGAACGGTTGATGCTCTGAAACACTCCAGGCATCTCGTTTACCATCACCGCAGCAGCCACCACACGTACCACAAGATCTTCCTGTGACTCAACAGGAGTTTCATACACCACACTTTTCATATGTCCACAGAGGAAGTAGTCCAGACATATAAGATCAGGTGACCAGGGTGGCCAGTTAATAGGACCTCCACGACTCATCCATTTCTTTGGAAATCTTGCATCAAGGTAATCAGGTACTTCTCGGGAGAAATGGGGTGGTGCCCCATCATGCTGGTACCACATGTCTCGACGAACTCTCTGTGGTATGTCTTCCAAGAGTTCAGGTAACACATACTGAAGAAACATGTCGTACGTATGCCCAGTTAAGGAAGTGGGCTTCATGTATGGGCCAATCAATTGTTTGCTTTATCTTCATCACCATAACCAAATAATTAGATAACGACTGCGCCATCTGATTACTTTCAGAAAAAGTGTTAATTAACTAATTACCAATTATTATTTAAACCCAATACCAAATCTTACATAGTAATTCTTTCACACAAGTCCGTGCCAAAAAGGGCGAGAATAAAATGAGGGACTCAAGTTTTTTGATTAACAATAACAATGAAATTTATTCATAATAAAAAATAGAATGAAAATAAAATGAAGATTAAAAAATGAGTTTGCATTACTAGCTTCACTAACTTGATTAAGTTACAGTAAAGATGAAACTGAACCATAGTACAAATTAACCAAATGTAACTAATGAGATTTTATCAAAAGGAACCGCTTTTTCATGGCCAAATGGAATCTGAAGGAACCATTTCTGAAGGAACCATTTCTGAATTCGAAGGAACCATTTCTGAAGTTTGAACAAACGATTAAGATTAGAAGAGGAGGACGATCCCCAGAAAATGACACAGTAGCAAAGGGAGGAGTGTATCCATGAATAATAAAGAAGAAGAAGAATGTATGATGGTACGTATTGCAATCTGGAAATCATTCCTTGTTTCCGATTTAGATTCACCAATAAAGTATCAATATGCTGATCCCAAGTCAGATCGTGTGTGATAATCAACCCTAGGTATTTAAAAGAAATCACCGTTTTTATTAGTTGATTATCATAAAAAACTGGTAAACTACTGGGAATATTTAATTTGTTACGCTGATAAAATAGCATCACATTCGTTTTGTGAGTATTGACAGTGAACGAATTCTCGACATTCCAGGTTTTTAAAATATCTAGCGCATCGTTAAAGGTATTTGTTAAACTCCTAATTGCTGTGCTGGGTGATAACAAAGTAACGTCATCGGCATACATGAGCACCCTGAAAGAAGAAATCGAAGAAAATGCTCGAAGCAGGTCATTGATGAATAGATTGAATAACAGGGGAGAAAGAACAGACCTCTGAGGAACACTGAGATTCGTTACAACCGTCGCAGAAAACTCGCCAGAATAGGATAAATAATAACTCCTCTGCGTTAGAAAACTTGTTAACCAACGCAGGGGAGGGCCATGAATATTATAGAAATGCGATAATTTATGAATTAACAGCGGAATGGACAAGAAATCAAACGCCTTCGAAAAATCAATAAAGACAGCACCCACGAACTTGTTGGCCACCATTTCAGAAGAAGCATATTCTACTAGTTCGTAACATGCCGTCTCTACATTCCGTTTCGGTACAAAGCCATGTTGGCAGGAGCTTATGAACCCAGAATCATAAATATATTGGGATAGACATAAAGTAGATCTTTGCAAAGATGGAAAGCACGGTAACTGAGCGGTAATTAACAAATTGCTTAGGGTCGCCTTTTTTATAGATGGGGGTTACTCGGGCTAACTTAAGCTTCTTGGGGTAAGTTCCAGACATTAGAGAGTGATTAAATATCAACGAAAGAGGAAAGGCAAGCGCGTATCGCAGAGAAATGGTAATATCCGATCTAAGCTCAAGTGGATCAGAAATAGGGGAAGACCTTATTTGAAAAATTACAGCACAGACTTCATTAACAGTAGTGGGGGCAGCGAAAAAACCTGATACCGGTGTAGACGAAGAACTAGCAGAACTAATATTTAAAGAGGGGGGAACCGGCAAGGAAAACAAAAGGGTGGAAAGAAAATCCGTTAGGGTTGATGGTGTACACTCCTTCGAATAATTAAAAGGAGATGGTCTAGGTAACGAACCCCGGGTTAAACGTTTTATTGCTTGCCAATTATCTGTGCTGTTCTTAAGCTGAGAAAACAATGCATTGAAGTAATCGGATTTCGCTTTTTTTATTTGCTTTTTTTAAGCCATTAGAAAACTTCTTAAAAATAATTTGCCTGTTGGTGGAAGGATTTTTTCGAAATTTACGGTATAGCTTATTCTTCGTTTGAACATCGATTAAAATCTGTGCAGGGACCCATGGTTGACGAATAGTCTTGTCATAACTAGTACTGCTACACAGCGAGGCAAGTGGCAAATATTTATCGCGCCCAAATCGATAATGGGCCAAAAAAAACTCAAAAAGCTGGTCCGTATCATCACAACCAGCGAACATAGCTTCCCAGTCGGACATAATAAGATACAAATTAAAAACAGTGATCCGGTTAGATGTAATCACTCGCCTACGTCTGGCCTTAGGCTTGTTAGCTTTAGGAGTATTTATATTGAAGATGGTCAGAATCAGAAAATGGTCAGTTGCTAAAATATCTATTGAATTGCTAAACCGAATCTTATTCAAATTTGTAAAGCAAGCGTCAATAGCTGAATAGGTTTGATAGTGGGAGGAGAAATGGGTATAAGAAAAAGAAGTAGACAACAAGCCTGCGTGTGTTATAGGGTCCAGAAGTAAATTAAGAGTTGTGGTAGGCTTACAAAAATCAATATTAAAATCCCCAACTAAGATCACCCCCTTTCCCATTTTTTGAACATCCATCAATAGAGAAGATAGGAAAGTGCAAAGTGATTGGAAATGGCCCATCGGAGGGTGATAGACTACAATAAGAATAAATTTGTTGTTAATAGTGATTGCTTGTTATATATATTTCATAGTCAGCCATTACTGTAGTATACTGAGGTATAACAGCAAAGGAAAGGAAAATGGATAGGTAAATGCAAAGGCCACCTCCACGCTTGTTATTATGATTAATGGATGTTACCTGAAAACCAGGAATTGCCGGAATCTCACTGGCATCATGACACCAAGTTTCAGTGAATACTAATATATCCGGAGTCAAAGTGATATTTTCAAGATTAACCAATATTGTTGGTAGATTGGCATTAATACTTCTATTGTTCAAATACCACAGCGAACGCTGGGTGACTGATACAACACCTGAAACACTGTGTATGTCAAAATACGCTTTGACGGACTCCACTGAAACCGGTAAAGAGTATGAAGGCATACTATCGAGGATAAGAATACTTTAGGAGCCAAAATAGCAGGACACAATCTGATCCACAAACTACAGGAAAACAATTCCTAAGTAATCAAACACAATAGGAATAATCGTATAGTATAAGTAATCATTCTCAGGAAAAATGGAGGTGAGAGTAAGGCAAGCAAATTAAAACTTACACCCATTATATGGACACACAAAAGCATCTATGACAAAAAATTAAATAGAAAATACCAACGAAAAAGTTATCTTGATTTCTGAAAAGATAATTAACTTCGCACTCCTCGAGAGTCAAGATCATACATTACGTTGACCAAAAAACCAATCAATAATAAATACAAGTAAGACAGGAGTCATTACATAAATACAAGTAATAAAAAAGTTTTAAAACTAAGTTATTACTACCTATGGCATCACAATTATGTATTAACTTTGGCAACAGAACATTTGTCTTATACTATGTATTTGAATTATACTAGATTCACATTTGTCTTATAAATAAATTTCAAATGAGAGAAATTAGATATACACTATACTAATAATCACATCAATGTGATCAATAATCATCACATCAATAATACACATCAATTCAACAATAAACTACAACTATGTTGTCCTATTTAATTTTCTTCTTTTCAAATTTTTATATCAGTAAGTCATCACTTAAAATTATTGCTAGACATACAACATTACTAATGCTTAATTTACTGAAAATCATAAAGCATCCACCCTAAATTAGCACAAAACATAGCACATATGACACTAAACCAACAAAGTTTTCCTAATCCTCTTCAACATGTATGTGAAATATGCAAATGTCTAATATATGTAAGTCTGTAGTCACTCTCTCTATTACTTAAATAGTCGCAAGAAATGTCTTATATTCGAAACATAACATCTAGTGATCCGTAAAATATGCAACAATCAATCGAAGCAATTAATAATTTTTCCAGCAATATACAGCATTAATTTTCTTAAACCATTCTTTTAATAACAACGAAGTAGTCTTATTCCCATAAGCTTCTGTGATTTGCCTGTATAACTTGTTTTTAAATGGCAGAACTAAAGAAAGGAGAAAGGGAAGAGAAGAGAGGAGGAGGGGGGGGGGGTTCTAGCATCTCTCACTGCAGTAACCTATGCTGCTCTGGTTTACAATAAGTTTCTTTATGTAAAATCTACTATACAATCTCAGCATTTAAAACAGACAAAACAATGTAACACTAAGTAATCATGTTTTCAAAATTTTAAGGAGGATTATGTTTTTCCCTCAGCTAACCCTTTAACAAACAGCTATCTAACAACTCTTGATCAATAATTGAAGGAGAAGGCAATTTATATCCACCCATAAATCTATGTTTCCTTCTTTCTTCCACTATCTGTTTTACGAATTGTGTCTTTTTATCTACTGCTTGTCCCTCACTTGCCAAACCAAATGATGCTTGAGCGATCTTTCTTTCTCTTTCAAGATGTCAAAATTTATTTGTCACTTAATGTACCCTCCTAGGTCTTAAATTTAAAATTTTTCTGATTTACGCAATTTTCAAAATACAAAGAACATTAAATCACTCTATTTAATAACTTAAATATCCTGTCGCACTGCGTCAATTTATGTAAGAGTCTGGTTTACTTTATCTTCATTACCATAACCAAATAATTAGAAAACGACTGCCATCCGATTACTATCGGGAAAAATGTTAATTAACTAATTACCAATTATTATTTAAACCCAATACCGAATCTTACATAGTAATTCTTCCACACAAATCCGTGCCAAGAAGGGCGAGAATAGAATGAGGGACTCAAGTTTTTTGATTAACAATAACAATAAAATTTATTCATAATAATAAAATGAAGATAGCAAAAGTGTTGCTACCAGTCGGATTACTTTCGATCCAATCCAGCCACTTACGCTTCGGTATGCCCGCACATGAGAGGGCAGGAATTGGAGAAAGCCGCTGGTGTTCTTGACGGTGCAAGATCCCAGAGAACACTGACTCTCTCAAAATTACAAGTTCCCTCGTTCGAGAAGGGGTTTGGAAATCCACCAATCAGCAATTGATTATGTCGTCACAGATCTGGAATTTTGAGGTTCAATCATGAGGTCAAAAATGAAGCTAAAAGCTTCTTTCTGGACTCTTCAATAGGTGCCAAGTCGTCTCGCAACCACCTGCAAGGGAATGGTGTTTGTGGGGAGAGGGTCATTAATCTGCTTTCTGCTGTTCTTAATTGTTGTTGGGGGTAACCTTTCTTCCTTAGATGATTTAACCTCACCCCCGCGATTCGTTCTTCTTCTCCAAGTCCAGTCGCTTTCTATAAACAGCCGTAACTTATAGAGACTTCTAGCTGCTTCAAATAGAAGGGTTAACCCTAATAGCTTATCCCACAGGACCCGTCATCGTTGTTCAGAAAAAAGGGCTGAATGCTAAGAGCATTCCAAGTTCAGGCAATAAACAAACTTGAAAAGAGAGGGAGACATTACTTCAGACGAAAAAAGAGGTTCTAACTTCCAACAAAATTATTTATCCAATTCTAGAAATTTAATAAAAGAGGGATAAATTCTCCTCGGAAACTCGTCTTTTAGCTCAAACAATGTTCAAATATACAAACCAAAGGTGGTAATAAGCAGAAATAAGAATAAATTAATATTCAGAATTCTATTCTCATTTGAATAAGCATGATTATAAACTGGAACGCCACAATGCACAATTCCACACCAAACGTTAATACTGTAGCGCTGATGATATGCACGGAAAAACGTGCGTGTGGATTCTCATGGGCCCACAAGTGTGCATTGTGTGAATTAAACATTCCCTCTCGTGTAAACATGGCTTCATCTGTGAATAATACACGTGATGTGAATATAGGGTCCTTCTGATTTTGTGCTAAATTTCACGTTGCAAATGCTTCATGAAGAGGGTAGTCAGTTATCTTCAATGATTGGACCTTTTGCCGGTGGAATGGATACAGCAAATTCTCGTGCACAACTCTCCAAACATAAGTGTGATTCACACCCAGGTTGTGCGCTACTGCACATACACTTGTTGTTGTGTTATCAGCAAATTGTTGCAGAATCTCGTTCTGTAGCGCTATGTTCCTGTTACGTGGTTGCCCTGCATTGCCCATGTTCCTGGAGAAAGATCCTTATTTCACGAAGTCGCCGATGCAGATTCGCGAGTGTCTGATAGTGAGGCACACGTCTGGTGGGGTATCTTTCCTGGTACAGCCTAACTGCAGCTCTCCCATTCCCATTGGCTGCTTCATACACGAAATGCATATCAGCCAATTCTTCATTTGAGTATGTCTGCATGCTCTGCTTGCAATGGTTCCAATTGACAACTAAACTTTAAAATTGCATTCTGTACTAGCCATGTGTCTAATTGCATACTACTGTGTGGATTTAAAGGAATGAACCATTATTCTGTGGTGGGTAAATTAATGTTATTCAAAACATTAAGCAATACTGTCTTTTTGCTAATGGGACTCTGAATAAGCCGGATGAAACAGTGGAATCTTTGTAATGTAGCTGACTGCACAGTCATTTTAGAATAAAACGTTATTAACAAAAGATGTTCACATTGATCCCCTCTAACGTTTTGCCAAGTTTGGTGGTGTAATTTTGAAACACCCTGTATATTATAGTTGGGACTTGCTGGATGCATTGCCTCTATTTGTTTTTGGCATGAGACAAGGGCTAACAACTCCCTGACATAGTTAGAATAATTTTCTTACTCCTTTCGAAAATCATCTTGATTCAAAAGTGAAGGGCAGCTTCCTGATACCATACTCCTGTGTGGTTATTGCCCCAATAGCGTCCTTCGACGCATCGCAGTATATGTGCAATTTCCTTCTGCCATCAAAGTATTGGGGGTGAGCTGAATACCTTCTTCAACCTCAAAAAAGCTTCTTTTAGTTACTGCTACTATGAAGAATTATGATGCACTGCTACTAAATGTCAATGTTTGTTTCTTGGAACAATCTCTGGCTAGACTGTTAGAGCTATTGCAATTGAAGCATCGTTGCATATGAATTTCTCAACGTGGCCTCGTTTGAACCATATCCACTTGCATGGGTTCGGCTTGCGCTCCTTTCCATTCCATCGATTCCACGTTGTCGTGTGCTTTGAATCATTTCTCTAACCATATTATGGCTTGCTCCACAGTATTACATTCCCGAAGCTTTATCTTTGCTGCCAACTTAGGCAGTGGAAATATATTTTTTCAGTTTGCATAGTATTCATTAGTCCGTTGGCCAGCCTTCTAAAGTTGAGTATACAGTCTCTCACATTTGAGCCTTTGAGCTTTAATTTTTGTAGATCAGTACGTCGTGATAGTAGAGTATGACCTCCCGCGAATGTGCGTATAAATGCTATGCGAAGTGAGTCGCAATGGAGGTCGAATCTTCCTAATGCAAAATTGTTAAACCAATGCTGTTTCTTTTAAGCATGTGAGGAAGATGATGAACCAGTCACTTAGTGATAAGTTTTTTCGAGCTGCTACCATGCTGAAATGTTTAATGAATTGCTCGGGGTCCTTATTACTTCTTCCGCGGAAACATGGTAAAGGGATTTTGCTAACGACTCTTTGTAGCAGTGACCATGAGAGGCTGTGCACCGCCTGCATCAGCTCCTGAAAGAGACCTGCTTCCAGTTTTTGAAATAATTAGAAGTATCCCTTATTTGAAATAAAGTTTCTGGCAAATAACTCCAACAAAAGAGATTATGCAAGAAAAGTTTAATGAAGTTTGAGTTACGTGTCAGGGCCTGCTCTGCCGATTGAGTTACTGCGTTGTGGCTTCAATGAAGTTTATTTGGATATCTTGTAGCAGCAAAGCTGTTCATATCCGCGGTGGCTCAGTTGGTTAGAGCAGTGCCAGCGATAGGCATGGTCCCCGGTTCGAATCCGGGTCGCGGAATTTTTCCTTCCCTTTTCAGTTTGTAGTTTGTCTTTCGAAATATTGGAGTGTTTCTTCAGTCATTATCTTATATTTGGGTTATTTTCATCAATTTATTTGATGGTTAAAGGGTAAGGATTATTCCCGACCTTCGAGTCGGGGCCTGCTCTGCCGATTGAGTTACTGCGTTGTGGCTTCAATGAAGTTTATTTGGATACCTTGTAGCAGCAAAGCTGTTCATATCCGTGGTGGCTCAGTTGGTTAGAGCAGTGCCAGTGATAGGCATGTCCCCGGTTCGAATCCGGGTCGCGGAATTTTTCCTTCCCTTTTCAATTTGTCTTTCGAAATATTGGAGTGTTTCCTCAGTCATTATCTTATATTCGTGGATTTTAAAATGAACCAAATGAAGCAAGGTGGTTATGACGAGAATTGATTTCAGCTGGAAGAGCGATATTCTCTATTAACCACTCATTTTTTGTGTTCACATCAATTTCGTCTCCTGATACCCCGTTCACATTGGACCGGCAAGGCGGCAAAGTGGCTTTTTCTGCCTCCCCCCTCCTGCCTCCTCTGCTGCCCGCGAGAGTTGTTCCCACTGGACCAGCACGAGAGAAGCGGCAAGGGAAGAGAAATTATATAATGATGGCGTCGTTTCGATCTTAAGTTATTGCAGTAAAACTGGACGAAGTTCACGGTTCATAGAAATTTGTAGTATCCGAAATTTGCTATATCTGAGACAATTAGGAATTTGCTTTATCTCTGTTGAAAGGCCAATTGGCACAGTTGAGAATTCCGAATTGTTTCATTTATTTTTTTTATATCAGAGTTCGTTATAAAGAAGTTCAACTGTGTTATATGTCGCTGAGAAAGCATAATTAAAATATAATAAAACAGAATATATAAATAAACTCTAGTTTTATTTATATTTGTTAAGTGTGCATATTTTCTCGTATTCATAAAAAGTCTTCAAGATTATTTTTAAATTTGATTGTCGCCAAACATCGATCCGCAATATATTCAATCGAAGCAATCGAAAACCAAATTCGTGATCATGTTTCTCTTCTAAAACTTGCTAAATTCCAACTGAATTATCTAATTAAAATTTAACCAAACGTATCTATTTAAAGATGCAAAAAAGTTAAAGGACAATAGCAATTTATAATTTCACATTTACAAAATAAAGTGCATTCTCTTTATTCTATTTCAATATAAAATTGTGATCCGCCATCATTCTTTTGATCACGTGCTCCAGTAGTCAAACGTGATTGGATGAGCCTGCAACCGGCAAAAGCGGCAACCGGCAAAAGTTGAACAAATTTCAACTTTGCCGCCTCGCCCTTTTGCCGGCCACAGCACTTGACTTGACCTATTTCTAGTTGGCCTTGGACGTAGTGCGCATGTGTCAACAGTTGCCACTTCGCTGCTTTGCTGCCTTGCCAGCTCAATGTGAACCGAGCATAATTCATCCTTTCCACTGTCATAATTGAATACAATTTTTTCTGTCGTTTTCTGGTCTTTTCTCATTGCATGCTGGGATTCAACTGTCTTCTCTTCCTTTTTTTTCTAACCAACTTCCGCTCTAGGCTGAGTGAATTTATATCTCCGAAATGGGAGCTCATCTTCTCTCTCGGGGAGTTTTCTCTCCATTTTCCCGCATCGCTCTCCGCGAACCTCGGCTCTCGGTGAGCATTCCCATCTGAGGTCACGGCTGTCCGTGAAGCGTAGAAATATCTTGTCTTATGTTGTTTCCAATCGGACAATGACAAGTCCTTTAGGTCAAAATTCAGAGGCAAATAAGTGGTCAAAATACTTGGTTCAGCTGCAAGA
This sequence comes from Rhysida immarginata, assembly GCA_023313115.1. Lineage (NCBI taxonomy): Eukaryota > Metazoa > Arthropoda > Chilopoda > Scolopendromorpha > Scolopendridae > Rhysida > Rhysida immarginata. The sequence goes on from JAHWFO010105497.1 coordinate 1,361,898, forward strand.
TAGAAATGTGAACAGGTTTGCAGTCAGGTTTTAAGTCTCTCACACGTATCAGAGGCACTGTCAATATCTTTATCTTTGAGATAGGTTAGTATATCGGTTCTTTTTGTTTGTGGATTCAATCTAGTGATGATTGGATATGATCCTTATCTTTCTGATCCTTATCTTTCTTATGCATAAATAATTGATTATTTTCATTACATTTCTTTTTCTGATATTTATGTTCTTTAATTCTTTTTATCACACATCTTTTAGTTTGTCCTGTTTAGGGGAGACCGGGGCAGGTTTACAATTTAACGTAATGAAATATAAGGTTTATTAAAAATAAAATTCAAATAATTTGCAATATTTATGACTTTGTTTATTGACTTAATTCAGTAAGTTTATGACTTAATGTTTATGACTTAATTCAGTAATGTTTATGACTTAATTCAGTAAGTACAAATGAGTCAGAATATACACATTTCAAATGCAGCATACAAATACAAATAGTGATTTCTGTGTTTCTTTTATGCAGTTTACTGGTTTCCAATGTTTCTGGCAGTTTACTTATTTGGATTTAATACTAACAGTACCAAATAAAAATTTACAGGATACAAAATAGACTGAATTACCTGTTGTAATACAGTGATCATGTGCCCAACTCTTACACTCTCTGCATAGTACCCTTTGTTCTCCAGGTTTTGGCTTTTTAAATGGCCTAAAGCAATGTGTAAATCTTTCCCATGCTTCCTGCGTAAAGTTGCTACATCGCCGTGTTTGGGTTACAACTAAGCAGCTAAGCATTGTTCATAAGGTTAATCATCAACTCAACAGCTTAAAATAATCGCAAAAGAAGGGTCTACCAGGATAACCAATAATGAGTTACGATGATCTAATGGTACAAATTCTATAATTGCCAATACATTAGTGGGAAAATTTACTTATCAGAAGAAACAGTAGAAACGTTGTCTATTTCACTGTTCTCAAACGCGACTGAGTCCAAACTGTTGTGAGGGTACAAGGCGGTTGTAATGTTTCTCCTAACTCAAAGGCGGTGCACTCCGAGCAATGTTAAGTGAACTATGGCGAATGTATAAAACCTACCTCTGTACCAAAACCTCCCCGATCTCCCCTAATGATTATCGCAATCTTTACAAGGAATTTTATTGATGACATGGTTTTTTGGTTAAGGTCACCTATAATTATTCATTGATGTTTATGCTTTCTGGTTTATCCCCATCTTTAAAAGAGAAAAGTGGTGATGAAGAAGTTGAATTTCTCAAGAAAATATGATTTCGAAAACAGCTCTAAAATTTCTCCTCTGGTAGAAGTAAAAAAATAAATATATAAATAAACAGTAAAATAAAAAATAATACATGTGCGTTGTCGATCTTGGAAAATTAATCTTCATCCGAAGATTATTATTGACATTATTTACTATATTCTAACGGGAAATCCTATATAAAATAGAAACAAAAGAGGAAGAAAGTAACAAGATAAAATAAGAATAAATAGAAAAAAATCCTTATATTAGAAATTAGCAGAGGCACCAGGCATTGCCCCGGATAATTATGGTTATAGGTAAACTGGAAGTAAAGCTTAAGAAGAAATCCTAATACTCGTTTTTCTTCGGTGGCATTACGATAAACAAAAATTAACATATATCATTCGAACAATTATTAACTATAATGTGCTTTTTGATTTGCAGAGCCCAGTTTATGTATGCAATGTTATCGCTTATGTCGTCAACTGTCGTCCGAGACTGACTGCGTCCTTATGTAAGAGGAAGGAGAAGCTGCCGTCTCTTCTGGAAGGCTCTACACTGTTCAAGGTTTCCAAACACACAAATCGTCTGAGCATTTGTTAGGGAGCAGAAGGGATACTGCCCTATTTATATTATGCTGATTTCCAGCACATTGTTATTAATTCTACGTTCTATTGACAAGGCAACAGAAAAATCTATTATTTCATTATCTTGAAAATGTTATTGCATCATCACTACATCAGTTTCCCTGGCAACGATATTTCCCAAGTGTTGATCTAGAAATATATGGCGACAATGGCGACGTAACAACTCTCTTCTCGGGTGGCAGTGAATGTTCATGGTCGTTTGTGTCTGTGCGCTTTGCAATCCCAACAATCTGATTAAGATTACTTACTATTTGGTCATCTGTTGCTGCAATTGCACTCTGCTGTTGATGCCTTGAAGTTAAACTTGGCCATTCATCATTTAGTGTCGTCTTACAGTCCTCATTTCTTCGGTTGACACAACTCGCTCACAATTTACTCAGATGCAGCAGTGTTCTGGCGAAACCAATACAGCACAGAGAAAAGAGACTATAGGATGAGTCAAAAGTCGCATTACATCCTGTTTTTTCGAAAACCTTGCAGGAATTGGGAAATCTGAATATTCCAGTAAGGTATGGGTAAGGTGGTCTATCTTTTACTGTATGTACCGAACATCTCTTACTGTATCGGTAAGGTGGTCTATCTTTTACTGTATGGCCGCCATCTTGAGATCGGCCGTTTTGAATCTAAGTCACTTTTTTCCAATGGAAAGAAGGTCGTGTGGTATATCAAATAACATCAGCATTTTCTGACAATTTCATTCCTGTAAACAGATTTGAAGTAGCAGTGATGGTTCAAATGTTACAACACATTTTGTTTGGAATTACAGGCTGGACTGTTCTCCATAAAAGACAGTCATTTAATGTGCTCAACATGGAATCCCTCTTGATCAAGGCACATTTGAAGGCGCTGAATCCAATCGTCATGCACTCGCAGAAGGATGTCCGTAGAAATGCTGGCACATGCTTCTTCAATGCGTTGCTGGAGATGGTGTCTTTTTCTGATTTTCTCTGCATATACGAGTTGCTTTAAAGTTGCTTGATTGTTGCTTTAAAGTTGCTGGATTGTTGGTCAGGTGACGTTTTCGCTTCAGGGCCTTTCTTACTATGGACAGGTGACTTTCTACGTCTAGGCCTGCCTTTTTCGTTGGCCTCCTTTGACTCAAACTACGTCACTCAAAAGCGCAGTGTTTCACTTTTCAAATCTGTTTCTTATATTGAAATTATGGACCAAATTATAAAATTTCAACGGGAATGTATTATATTTATATCAAAGAATGATATCCTGTAAAAAAATTGTAATCGATTTTTGCGTAGAGTTGTCCTTTAACATGTATTCTGCGAACGATTATCATAGAGCATAATATAGTATGCATGTTTGTATGATGAGTTGAATTGATGCATGCCTTGCTACCCGTTATGTGGTAAAATGTCGCCTAAGTGAAGAGACTGTTTCCTCTATCGCTTTTCCACTCTTTCTCAATACTCTACTAGTTCTCCATTATAACCAGCTACTGATCATTTTTAAAGATTTTCAAGAAAATGGTCAAATAAAGCCATGATCATTTTTAATGGACTAGGAAAAGCCTGAATAACAGGAATTTTAATGTAATTTTGTTTATTAATTCTTAGAGGTGAGATGGGATTTCATTGTACCTACTTAAATTGCACACTTTGCCTTGCATTGTTGGTCATGAGATATATATTTTTGCTCCGTTCATATTGTTGGTGAATTGTGTGCTGTTACGTGACCACCGAGAGAGAAGGCCTCTGCGATGAAACGTAATACATTGTTACATCATCATAGATAGTGCATTGTTATTCGTATTTCAACCGATAATAAGCCCTGAATTAGCACTATCTATGATGATGTAACAATGTATTAAATTTCAATGCTGAGGCCTTCTCTCTCGGTGGTGACGGCTGTTATCATTGCTGATACAAACCCATATTGTTCATAAGATACCTCTTACCATTATGCACTGACATATTCATGAATATCGATTTATTATCGATAACTATTATTTTTTCAAAATCTGAGGTAGACAGTGACTTTCTTCTTGCTTATAAAATAAAGTGTTCAGAATTTCATCAAGATTGGAATGAAATTGTGTATTTGTACAAGAAACAAACAAACAAACCTACAAACACACTAGCATTCCTCATTATATACAGAGTGATTCTGATAAAGTGTGTATAACTGTAAGCAATGAAGTGAGCAGTAAGAACATTTTATTTTAATACAATGTGGGTCCGAATTTCAACGCTAGCTGAGATATGAACAGAAATAAAAATGCCGCCACCAAGATCAACAAGTTAATAACTCGGGTTCTGCACAGCCTAGAATACTGAATTTTGGAGGAATAATAGGGTACATAAAACTCTGTACACCGTTAAGTTTGACTGAATTCCAACGAGTAGTTTTCGAGTTACGCAGTCAACATCGTAAAACGTGCTGGTTAGTACTCGCATGTGCGCACTGTTATGATTTTGAATGCGTAACACAGAAACTACTCGTTGGACTACCATCAAATTTTAGAGGTATACACAATTTTATGTACCCTAGTATTCCTCCAAAATTCATTATTCTAGGCCTTGCAGAACCTGACTTATTAACTTGTTGATCTTGGTGGCGGAATTTTTATTTCTGTTCATATCACAGTTAGTGCTCGAATTCGGACCTAGATTGTATTAATAGAAAATGTTCAAAAATGCATGTTCGAATTTCGCGAGTACTGGCAGAGTCAATAATTCTTTTGACAAGTAAGCAAAAGAGTTCTATAAACTTTCACTCCTTTCACTTCTTTTTAGGGCACTTTACAATATTTATTCAGAATTATTAGTTTCAGTTTTGGTACCATGACAGCATTTATTATTATTTATTATTAACTAACTTATATGCCTGTTTTGCTCGGTCTGTTTGTTTGATGAAATTTTACAATATCTGAATTTGAATAAAAATAAGAACACATAAAAATTCCTAATAATAAATGTATTTACTTTGGAAAAACGAAAAGAATTCTTTAAAATTCTCCCACTGGAATTTTGTGTCCAGTTGGGTTCCAAGGAGAATTCGACATTGCATCCTTTACATTTTAGAATATCAAAGAAAGGCTATGAGTACTGAATCAGTTCTGTCTATATTAAAGAAATACTTCAGAGATGGATTTAGAGAGTTGAGGAACTCTGTTTACAGTCTTATCAACATGTAACAGTTTCAGTAGAGAGGTATTCATTCACATACCATGGAATCATACCCTGAATGTGGTTGTTTATATTGACAGTATCAGTTTTAGCAGCAAGGATTGCCCTCTCACGCAATCAGCTGTGATCTCTATAATTTTCTAATATGTTTAGATAAAAATTATCTATAACTTCTCTAAAGGAAGTTACTACATAACAAATACCATATACGAGGGGCGATTGATAAATAAGGTCTCCATGGCTGTAACTTTTTTATTTGTTAACCGATTTTCAAAATTCTTTTTGTATCTTATATCCACATTTGTCCTCTATGTAATGCACTATTCACTTTTCGACATAGTCCCCATCCCTTTCCACGCATTGCGCCAACGCGTGACTAGTTGGGTGAACTCGTCGGACAGGAATTCCAGAGTTGTTCTCGACACAAGGATAGAATGGCAGCTTTGGACCCTCTACTGGAGTACGATAACGTCCGCCTGCACACGAGTCGCCACACACCAGAGGCGTTGCAGCGCCAACAGTTCAAAGATGAAAAATTGCAGTTCAAAAATGAAAGACTTTGCACTGCTTCCCAAAGAAGAAAGAGCCCCTTAAGGAACATGGGTTGGTTCTGACGGCGAGGCAAACGCTGCCATTCAATCCTGGTGCTCCGGAATTCCTCTCCGGTGCAATGCGTGAAAAGGGATGGGGACTATGTCGAAAAAGGGAATAGTGCATTACATAGAGGACAAATGTGAGTATAAGATACAAAAAGAATTTTGAAAATCGGTTAACAAAGTTACACCCATGGAGACCTTATTTATCAATCGCCCCTCGTAAAAACAAATTTTCTCCAGTTATTGGTTCATTAGGGAAAGTTCTTTCACCTTTTCAGCAAAAGCTTGAGCACCTGCAGGCTCTCTTATTTGTTTTAGAAAAATTACTTACATCTCCGCAAATATTTTAATTAAAAAGAAATAATACTTTATTTTTTTATTTATTTATTTATTTATTTATTTATCACTTTTTATAACTATCCCCCTTAAAACGTGAATCATTAAGGCAAGCAAATTAGTTGATGAAAAAGACAAGCCATGGCACTGATAAATCATCTTACCAAGCAAAAATGTAACCTTCATTGTTTCCATCTTGGATTTTATCAATCAGGGTACATTGTTGCTTCGAGTAAGAAGATCAGATGACCTGTTCTTCCGTTTCAGGGCCTGTCTTTTTCGTCAGCTACGATGCTTGCCTTAATGACTCACATTTTAAAGAGAATAGTTATAATAAGTAATAAATAAAAAAATAAAATCTAAAACAAATAGGAGAATACAACTTCTCAAGCTTTTGGTGAAAGCTCAAGGTACTTTCCCTAATGAGCTAATAACTGGAGAAATTTTATTATTCATATGGATGTTATTATGTAGTAAATTCCTTTAGAGAAGCTATAGAAAATTATAAAGATATGAACTTATTGTGTGAGAGAGCAATCCTTGCTGCTAAAACTGATACTGTCAATATAAACAACCACATACATGACATGATTCCACGCTCTCTGACTGAATACAACTCTATTTAAACGATTACATGTTGAAGAAGAATTTTAATCTGGCTAAACAGAATTCCTCAACTCTCATATTCCATCTGTGACGTTTTTTAATATAGATAGAAATATTTCAATACCCATAATCTTTCTTTGATATTCTAAAATGTTAAGGATGCAATGTCGAATTTTCCTGGGCAAACCCAATTGGACACAAAATTCCAGTACGAGCATTTTAAACAATTCTTTTCGTTTTTCCTAAGTGAATATATACGTCATTAAAGATTTTTTGTGTTCGTATTTATGTTCAAATTCAAATATTGCAAAATTTCATCAATCAAACTGCCTGAGCAATGTCGGGTATACCAGCTAGTAATATTATATATACCGGAATGAAAAAGAAAAGTAATAAACCGAAGTACATGAGGCTATACAAATCAAAAAAGAAAAATTTAACAATATTATACAATCCGACAAAGTATAGTGCAGGTGTTTGAGAATTATCGATTAAATTCGTGCTCTGATTAGCTCGTGTTCTGGGCAGAGGATATAGGTATATTTTCATTTATTCATTAATTTTTTTTTTATTTTTATTTATTTATTTATTATTAAGGAGTTAAGATATATCATACAATATAATATATCATATAATATAGACCAGAATGCAAATTTGAATTTATTTATTTATTTTTTACAGTTGAATTTTACAATAACGCCCAACTGATACCCATGTGGTATGAAACCGACGAGTTAGGTCTCAGGGGCGAGAATAAATTATTAAAATTGACAAAAATTAATTCTACGTCTCAGCTGTAATTGTGCCAAGCGGTGTAATTCTATGTCCACGTGATTTTTAGTTTGAGCTGTTTTTGTCACTCTTTGTGTTGGTTGTGTTGCGATTCTTGATATTAAAGTTGAAGAAAACTGCGGAATAATTATTGATTAATAAAAATCTACTACTAAAACTTAGTAATTACATAACTAACAATTATTAACACTCAATCGGCAAATGGCAGACATATAAACTTGAAAAAGTTTACTAGCCGGTTATAAAGATAGGTACGTAGAAGATACCAAAAAAGGTATAAAGGTACATATTGGTACGTATCAGTGATTTATCAATTGCAGTTGGCAATTATACAAAAACTAGTTACAGAACATTATCAAAGTAAGCAAATAAACATGATAAAACGTAATAACGTGTCAGGGCCAGTATTCTAAAACTAGTTATGAAGTGATAATACATGTTGCTTTAGAGATCTACGATAAGAGGTATAAGAAGCCATCATTTGAATCATTACGGGAAATAGAGACCAGTTTTTACCACAGGTAAATGATACCCGACGGTTATGGTAATTTCGTTTAGCATAAAGTAAATAAATTGAAGGCGCATTCCTTATACAATAATTATGTTTTTCAGAGTGTCACGGATAAATTTGCTTGATGCAGTGGAAGATTATATGAAAAAAGATCCGAACACAGATATACAGGGTGAATACAAAAGTCGGAACCCCCCTTTTATTTTTTGAACCGAAGCAGATATGTCAATGTTGATGAAGCCAATGAATAGGAAGTTGTGGTTGGCCTATGCCATGGTGCACTTATCATCATACCAAATATGCAAATTAGGGCACATTCAAAATTTATCTCAAAAACCGTAAGGGATAGAGAAAAAACGCAATTGCAAACTTGTTCAGCATAAAAAAAAAATAAAAGAAAATCATCCAAAATGACATATCTGCTTGGGTTCAAAAAATAAAAGGGGGGTTCAGACTTTTGTATTCACCCTGTATACATATAGAATATATTTTTATTGCTAAATTTCACAAAGAAATATACAAAACAAGTAAATAACGATAAGGAACTTCTAAGTTTAATCTTTGAGAGATACTTATTACAGCTCTAACCTTATAATGTTCAGAAAAGTAAGTTAATTAATATATTATTAATAATTGACCAAAGTCAAGTTGCTGGTAAATCCTTAAATTCGATTAGTACAATTAACACTGACTCTAGTCTAATCCAATGGAAATAGCCTGCGTATTGCTATCTGCTTGGATGAATAAATATTGCAATCCGCTTTTGAAAGCAGCGACGCACACTGCGTTTCGAGCTAGGCCTTAATCGAGCTGAAGCTGCAAATAGATACGAGGCATGTTTTTTAAGTAAGTACCGTTTTGGAATTAAAAAAAGACGTGCAAAGATATCGCAATAATTTTATTTTTACATGAAAGCCTGTACCTTAATCTACTTTTCTACATAATTTCCGTGAATATTGAGGCACTTGTCATAACGTGGCACCAGTTTTTGAATACCCTCCTCATAAAATTCTGCCGCCTGACTTGTTAACCACTGTATCACAAATGTTTTGACTTCGTTATCGTCTTGAAGACGCTGACCACCCAGGTGTTTCTTCAAGTGCAGGAACAAATGGTAGTCGCTGGGCGCCAGATCAGGGCTGTATGGAGGATGATCTAGAGTTTCCCATTTAAAAGATTTGATGAGATCTTTGGTCCGATTAGCCACATGTGGACGGGCATTGTCATGCAGCAAAACGATACCCTTACTCAACTTGCCACGTCTTTTGTTCTGGATTGCACGACGCAGATTGTTCAATGTCTCACAATAAGACGCTGCATTGATTGTCTCATTACGAGGCAGAAACTCCACTAGCAATACTCCTTTTCTGTCCCAAAAAACTGTGGACATGATTTTCCGGGCAGAAATTGTTTGCTTAAACTTCACTTTTTTGGGTGATGATGAATGTCGCCATTCCATGGATTGTTGTTTCGATTCTGGTGTGACGTAGGCCACCCATGTTTCGTCACCAGTAACAATTTGGTCTAAAAAATCTTCACCTTCATTGTGGTACCGCTCAAGGAAAGTCAATGCACTGCCTAAACGTTGGGTTTTGTGCAAATCCGTCAACATTTTTGGAACCCAACGTGAACACAATTTCCGGTAATTCAAGTTCTCGGTCACAATGCGATACAAAACACTACGAGAATATTGAGGAAAGCAGTCGCACAATGATGAAATTGTAAGGCGTCTGTTTTCTCTCACCTTTTCGTCCACTTTCTGCACCAAATCTTCATTAACGACCGAAGGACGCCCACTCCGTTCTTCATCATGCACATTTGTGCGGCCATCTTTAAATGCTCTCACCCATTTCCTTACCATTCCATCACTCATAATGTTTTGTCCGTACACTTCACAGATCTCACGATGAATATCGATCGGTTTTACGCCTTTAGCACTAAGAAATCGTATAACAGCCCGTACTTCACAATCGGCGGGACTCACGATTGTCGGAGGCATCTTAAACACTCAGTAAACAACGTATACAATGAAGAATCAGACTGTAATGGCGTCAGTGCGTAGACAAGAGATGTAGTTAACCAGCGCGCATGCACGGAACGCCGACCGTAGCGCTGCGGCGGCGGAATCGCAAAACAGTACTTACTTAAAAAACATGCCTCGTACAAAGGATTAAGCATTAGTAACTTTCAACGTCACCGTAACAAGCCTATGCACTATTATCCTCATCTTAACCAAAATAATAATGGTATTGAGAATGATGGCGTCCGAGAGAGAGAGAGAGTGTGTGTAAAGCAAAAATTTGGGGCCTACATTCGAACGGGATAATTGCACCCAAGTTTTCTGTAGTAAAGGCTCTCAGGTTCCAAGGCATGAACAACACACAAGGGTCATTTGTTTTCCCCTCAAAAGGATATTCTGGACTCAGCAGTTGGCGGTAGTCGTTCGGTTGCAATTCTCCTATGCACACCATACAATGAAGTAGCCACGGAGCCAGCAGAATTTCGTAGAAAATTGTCCGGGGAAACCAGCCGTCGACTGCCTTAATTTTTGCAGAAATCCTCTCGCCACTGTAGACCAGGATGTCGTCCTCTATTCCACTGGGAATGCTCACTGAAATCTCGCCTGGGCTTCGTTTGGTGTCCAACGCTATATCGAGAGTCTCTTCAGCTTCTGTAATATTCAATATATTAAAGTTCTGCACTACACCAAAATTCAGCACACATTTCTGAACAGAGACGCTGTTCACTAAATCCCCTGAAGGCCTAATAGTCTCTCTCTTCTCCTTGCCTAATTTCCTCTTAGGCCTTACGCGAGACGAATTAGCACATTTCACATTGTGCCTAAATTCCAGACCATTTTCCATTTCATCCAACTCTTTCAAAGTGCCACTCTCTTCTCTCTCAATTTCTTCCAATTTTTCCCAAATACCTTTCCGCTTGTGCGCGCACCTATGTTGCTTTCTTTTCCGTTTCCTATGCACATCACGTTTAGCTCCAAACTTAATTATAGCATGGTCTTTCTATCCCCTGGTCTGTGCACAGGTCCTATTCAGTTGGGCTATTGTCAAGGACACAGTATGGATGGCGTTAAAAACGACTTTTACCGTGGAATAGCACAGTTTTATCCTACAGGAACCATGGAAAAAATTATTTTTTCTTCCTTAAACACATTAATAATTTTTAGAAACAATAGTATAATTCAGTAACTATAAATATATTAACATTAAATTGATAAAAAATTTTAAATTTTTTAAATAATTATTTGTTTTATGGTAATAACATTATTAGTGTTTTGTAGCATTGATTAAATTTATTATCAATTAATTTTTATTTACATTTTATTTTTTGAGGTTTATTGAGGTAATACTCCTTTACATGATTTATAATGATGGAAAGTAAATAAAATAAACTTTAAAAAATGCATCTGTTTAAGAATTCACCAAATGGTTGAAATATGAAATGTAGACTGCTTAAGTGGCGAAGAGGCTAGCATGCTGACTTCTGACTCGCTTGGTCGCATGTTCGAGTCCCGCCTAGGGGATGGACATTTTTTTTTCCGTTATTAATAAAAACTTACTTTCTTTATCCACTTATCAGTCACACGATTAAATTCGTTTAGGCTGAAAAGAAGAAGAAGAAATGTGAGATGTTGACAAGTTATTATATGAATTGAAGATATACAAATGAAGATCAACCTTTCTTCTAATAACTGGACAACATTTCAAATTTCAATCATTATTTACATATTTACTAAAATTTGTGAACTCATCAAACGTATATTACTTAAAATTTATTTCGTTTAATTTCAATCCTTACACGTTATGTAAAGGAGAATTACTTAAGAGCCTACTGAAAAGTCGTAGTTAACGCCATCTAGCGTACAATATCGGCTACGGACCAAACTTTAACCTAGAGAACAATAGCCGTGCACAGACCAGGGAATTAAAAGAGTATGTTATTAGTTCATCACTTTATCTATTTCTCTACGAGATGGCGTTGCTTTCTTTTCCACTTTCTTTCTAAGCTCATTCTCCCTGCTCCATCTGCTGAGGCACATTGATGTCACAGAATACTGTGACATCTTCACCGCCCCCTTCGCGGATTTAACGAATTTACTGGCCTATTCTTATGCCGCTTCGAAAAATACCGCCTATACTTTGATTGTTGAACAGAAATACAACACCGACCAGCGTCACCTCCAAAAGACGCACCTTTCTCTTTTCTATGCTTAGAAACTCTATTTCGCATGCTTGCAGTAGTTCTTGACTTCTGACTAATTCTATGATATTCATCTCTCCAATAATATCCAGTAACCTCTTTATCAACGTTTTCCCTTAAATCAACTTGTATGCCAATCGACTGGAAAATGCGTCTGCATTATTATCGACGCAACGTTTTCCTAATGACTTAATTTCTAATATCTGTGCTGACAGCATACTAACGACCTGACAAGTTTGATTTAGACTTACTAATATGTCTTTCAGTATCTTAGTTAAACTGTCTTCACTTCTCCTTTCGTTCCCAAGGAAAGCATTTACCGTATCCCTTTCTTCTTGGATACTGTCCTCCCACACTTTTAATTCCTCTTTTACTAAGTGAATAGGGAGACTAGGCGGTATAGGTTTTTTAATGACCGCCTGATTTAAACCCGTTTTATGCGAACATGTTAACAGCTCTTTATTCGAAGCTGTTATTTTATTCGCTTTCTTAGTACCATCAAACTTATAAGATGAGTCGCAGTATCCCTCTAAACCACCCAACGATAAGATGCTCTGTACCGGTTTACATACTTCTAGGGGGTTAAAATAATTGAAAACGGGTGTTAAAGTTTTCAACTGACATTCGTTAAACTTAATTTTCGAATCATCACTTGTACAAGGGATATTAATTCCTTCAACTCTCAGTCCTCGTGTCTGTAAGTTCTTCTCCCTAGTCATATCACTGACCCCTTCACAAACTACTTGGACATGGTCCTCTGGGCCTTTACTCTGGTCCCAATATAACTCAATTAAGAATTAGGCAAAAATATACTTATCTATGCACCTAGATTCAAACATCTCTTCATAGATTTCTATTTGCTGCCCCACTTCCTTCGAAGCTTGACCCTTTAGAGAATCAACTACATTTCTTAAAAGATCATCTAACTCTTTTTTATCAAATTGCATAAATAACTGCATTTTCTCCTTACTCGCTTCATTAATGAAATGAGAATTCTTTTTTGTTTCCGAATTCTGACTGTAAAGGATCTCTGTTCCCTGCTCCTTTACGTCCATTTCTAACACCATTTAAATTACAACTTCTATCGGAAATTAGAAATTGTAAAAACGCCTCTATTACACGTATACCCGTTTCTCTGGCTTTACGATATATAACCGATATCATATTTACTGCCAGATCATTATCAAGAGGTATTTGCTCTGTATCACTAGAGCTATCCTCCTCTGTGTATTGCATACAACGAGAGAGCTCTCCATAAAGCTCCTATACAGAGCCTCCTCATAATCGCCTAAGTGAAGGCGTACATGGTACTGAAGCATCATCATTAAATAATTAAAGATTAATTTACGATGCTTTACATTATTATGCTCCATTAACCTTTTAAACTTCTCTATATGGTCACTCGTGGGACCTCTAATATACTGCATACCCAATGCCTTATCCCGAAGTTTTCTATCACAATGTATTTCCATTATAGTATTATTAAACTTTGAGCTTAGATCAAAATTAAATTTGAAATTAAACACTAAACCCTTCCATGTAAGCCGTTTTTCCAAGGGACGGCTGCAACCCTGAAAGCTTGCACTATCTTGGCCTAACTAACATACACTTTTGTCGATAGACCCCCGTGGCATGGTAACAACACCGAAAAATATTCTTAGCCAATTTACTAAGGGAAAGCTGTTACCTTGTAATATGCTACACACAGACACACTGTTTCAATTTATTCTATCATACCCTTTCTGTAGATAGCCCGACGTGCAACCGTAACATAACTGAGATATAAATGAAAAATTATTTCCCCATAAAAAGGTTCTATCCAAACATTTTATCCTTCTCCCAAAACGTATATAATCTAGAAATTCCCCATCTGTCCAGCGCAAGTCCCTAAAATGCGTCCAAAGGTGAAGAAAAAAATTTTCCAGATCCCAAAAACTCAACCTTACAAATTAACGCAACCAACGCTACTGAATATAAGCGCTAAAATAAATGTTGTTGCAACCAATCCCACTGGGTATCGAAAAGCAAAAGAGTATCACTAATTATGCTAAATACCAGAATAACAACACGTTACTGAGCAACTAAAAAAATCGTTCCATTGCACTGTCACGCAAGACATATACGGAGCAGCTAAACCAGAAACCACCTTTTACTTGTGGCTACCACTTGAGCATACGCAAACTGTGCATAGAGGGTAAAAAGAGACACAAGCAACAATGCTTAAAACTTCATGTCAATTACATTACTACACAATATGTCTGCTACTGTAGTAACCCCAATAGGAATAAGCCGAGAGGGATTGAACGCACAAAGCGTCTCTATTTCCGTATGCAAAGCTACTGGGCAAAATATGTAAAGCAAAAAAATATGACAACACAAAGCAACCCCAGGCCGGATCCTTTCACTTGCTACCACAAAATGTATATAATCTGTGTCACGGATAAATTTGCTTGATACAGTGGAAGATTATATGAAAGAAGATCCGAACAGAGATATATACATATAGAATATATTTTTATTGCTAAATTTCACAAAGAAAGATATATTTCAAAAATATCCACTAACACGTGGATATTGAGAATACGAAAACAAGTAAATAAAGATAAGGAACTGCTAAGTTTAATCTTTGAAAGATACTTATTACAGCTCTAACATCTACCTTATAGTGTTAGGAAAAATAGGTTAATTAATATTTTCTCAATAACTGACCAAAGTCAAGTTGCTGCTAAATCCTTAAATTCAATTAGTACAATTAACACTGACTCTTGTCTAATCCAACGGAAATAGTCTGCGTATTGCTATCTGCTTGGACGAATAAATACTGCACACCACTTTGGAAAGCAGTGACGCACACTGCGTTTCGACCTAGGCCTTAATCGAGCTGAAGCTGCAAATAGATACAATGGACTAAGCATTAATAACGTTCAAAGTTACCGTTACAAACCTATGCACTACTATCCTCATCTTAAACAAAATAATAATGACATTGATAATGGTGGCGTGTGAGAGAGAGAGAGAGAGAGAGAGAGAGTAAAGCAAAAATTACTCTTAGGCCTTACGTGAGACAAATTAGCACATTTCACATTGTGCCTAAATTCAAGAGCATTTTTCTTGTGACAATGATAATAATTTTTTCATTTTGACATTTTCATTGACATATATATGGCGATAATATTCAACTAACTAGTTTCGTTTTCGTTCTTACAAATGTTAGCATCAAGGTTCAACAATATATTTCAAAGTGATAATTGTTGTTCAGAAGCCAATGAGAAATATCAAAACTATTATTATGGGAGTGTGTTCTTTTTGGGCAGCAACGATGAGGCAATATAAAATAGCTCCGCTAATGCCTCGTCTATTAGCAGAATATCTTAACGACTTGACTGTTTTTATCCGTATTGACTGATTGGACATTCTTCCACAAGCCAGCGAGGAATATGAACTCTAATACAAAAGCATTATTTCTTCAAATTAATCTGTCTTCAAGCTATCCTGCCCAACCAGCCCTAACGTAAGAATTGAACTCTTTTTATCAACTCCTCAAAATTATAATTATATTTATTGATCTCGAATTATATAATGTATGTAATTCCTAAAAGTCAATATTAAATATTTTTACTTATTTAATGTATGCTGTTCAGGTCTCTTAGCGTTATCACTTTACACTCATCAATTTCCCATTTTTCTCGGCACGACCACATATTAATTTTATAATGCAGGGTATAGTCTTAACGACAACCCTTCATTAATGGTAGCAGAGCGTGGTTCTATTGTTGCCGATGAAGAAACGTTCGAATTCGTTGCATGAGTTAAAGGCGCATGAAAAGAGCAGACAATTGACGGGAATTCAAAGTTTTTTCTCCCCAACAATTGACGGGTGTTGAAGAAAGCAGCCTAAGAGAAAAGAAAAGGAATTCATTTCTTAAAAGAATAAAAAAAATGGATTTCTTACATCTATCAAAAATCGAAACATTGAATGAGAAAAAATACCGAGTATGGAGTTTGAAAATCGAAGCTGTTCTTAGGGGCAAACACATATCTTCAATTCTGACTGAAGATGAACCAACCATTGAAGACGGGAAGCAAGAAGCTGTAGATAAATGGAAAGCTTGGAACAGAAGAATGATGAGGCCTATTCGATAATATTGTTATCTATCTCCGATCAGCAAGCCCTTGCTCTTCAAGGAATGACGAAATCAAAACAAATATGGGAAGAATTAAAGAAGAGATACACAGGGATAGAAAGTCGGAAGATAACACGTACAAGAATAAACATTGCAACAGTCAAGAAATCACCAGATGAATCGATTGATGAATTCCTAACCAGAATCAAAATACTAGCAAATGACCTGAAGGTAAATGGGCAGCTGGTTAAGGACGCAGAAATCATCGAATATTTAAGTCAAGGACTTCCTCCGGAGTACGAAAGCGCAATAGCTGCAATAACTGCGTCTCCTGATATGGGTTTAGACGTTGCACGAGATGTTCTATTACGATTTGAACAAAACTTCGTCAGGAAAGATAGCAACAATACAGCATTCCGACCTGTGGTAAAAGAGTACAGAAGCATGAAGAAATGCTTCATCTGTGGTAAAAGGAACCACATAGCAGCGAAATGACTCCGAAGATAAAGTCGCAACCAAAAGGACTCCGCCTTGATCTAAATCGAAGAAAAAGTCAGCAATGGATCTCGAAAGAACCTCAAAAGATAAATCTACGAAAGATAATTCAAGTAGGACCGCATTCAACGAAAGAGCCATGAGAGCTACATGTCCACAGGAAATCGAAGAAAAAACAATAGAGGAAAGTTCTCTAATGACTTGGCTGGTCGACTCAGGGTGCACTGCACACATGACAGGAAATAGCGAGGTTGTCACCAATTCGAAAGAAGAACGTACAACAATAGCTACTGCTCGAAATGGAAACTTCAATCAATGAAAAGAGGAACCGTTCGCAGCTTCATGGAAAATGAAGACCAACATACACAAGTACGCTTGGACAATGTATTATACGTTCCGAACTTGCGGGACAACTTACTTTCTGTATCAAAACTTGTTCACGCCGGTCACGAAATAATTTTCAACAATGACGGGACTCAAATTTATGACAAAGCTACAAGAGAATTAGTGGTTGTAGGACTTTTGATAGAAAATGAATTCATTGTATGGCTAAATGTAACGAGCTTCGAAAACAAGAGAACTGAAGCATGTCTAAAGACAGTAATGGATGACAGAAAGAAATGGCACATAAGATTCGGACATATCTCCGACCGATACCTCAATGACATCATTGATAAGAAGCTAGTTTCTGAACTTGAGAAGATCGGAAAGGACGTCAAACCATGTGAAACATGCATAATATCAAAAAATTTCTTCACGGATTTTGGAATTACTCTACGTTGATCTCGCAGGACCAATGAGAACGGAATCAATAGGAAGAAATAAATTTGTTCTGATTGTAGTTGACGACTTCAGTCGCAGAATTTTTGTTGAGCTGCTACAAAGCAAGGATCAGGCTGCAATCTGGATTATCGACCTCATACAACTAAAAGAGAACCAAACTGATAATTGAGTAAAGAAGTTAAGAATGGACAATGGTACTGAATTCAAGAACAGACCACTCATTGAATTCTGCAAAAACAGAGGCATTGAGATGCAATGGACTACACCGTATTCTCCTGCTAGCAACGGTACTGCTGAGAGAGCAGTGAGAACAATCATAACAAAAGCCAGAACGATGCTGATAAGTGCGAACCTACCTCTACGGTTCTGGGGAGAAGCGATGTCCACAGCTGCATATCTCCATGATCGAACTCCAATGAAGGGAAGAGAAGTAACACCAATTGAAATCTGGACCCGCAAGCAACCTTCCTGTCGACACTTGAGATGCTTCGGATGTCATGCGTATTATAAAGTCACTGATCCAGGACATGATAAATTTGACCCGAAAGCTTACAAAGCTATATTTGTCGGATATGCAAGAAGTATGAAAGCTTACATTTTATACGACATTGTTAAAAATCAAGTCATTACGTCAAGCGATGTCCAATTTGATGAATCCAAGTATACGTTCGGTCCCCGCACTAAAATCGAAGAAGCAAATCATTCATCAAACGATGGTCAACCAATCAATGTAAATGATTTTGCATTCTTAAACTTACCTTCTCCTTCGGTGTTTAACGAAAGAAATATGGATAATGACAAGCCATCAGATCAGCCAGAAAATGAAGACATCTTGCAGGACCCAGGAATGACAGACGACCAAGAAGAGACTATTGAATCGGATGCAGATATTGGCGATAATATTGAGGTTGCAGAAGACACAATCGACGGTGACGAAGAGCAAGATAATCTCGAAGAACCATTGGGAACGTCGACATTCAATAAGAAAAGATGTCGGAAAATGGGTTAAACCGCGGAAGCGATTAAAAGCGAGAACAAACGAAAAAGGAAAGCACGGGAAGAAGAATTATTGGAACGTGATGTCAGGCGTTCGTCTCGTCATAAAAAACATCCAGAGACAACAGCACATGTAACTTTAACTAACGACATTCCCAAGACGTACCGCGACGTACTGGAATCCCCACACAAAAATGATTGGTTAGCAGCAATGAACAAAGAACTGCAATCGATGAAAAATCAGGATGTATGGAAAGAAATAGACGCAATGGATGATGTAAAACCTATCCCCTGCAAATTGGTCTTTTGCAGATAGATCAAAACTGAAGCCAGGGCAAGACTATGATAAAGCATACAGCCCAGTGGTAAACATAGAGACGATTATGCTGGCTGTAGCAGCTATGTATCGTCATAAAGTGACATTCATCGACGTAGAGACGGCCTACCTCAATGCAACATTAGAGAAACCTGTTTATATGAAACCTCCGGAAATTATGCAAATGGAAGAAGGAAAGCTATTGAAACTTAAAGGTAGCATTTATGGGTTACCAGAATCCGGAAAGCGTTGGTACTTGAAATTGCAAGACATATTAAGTTCTTTTGGACTACAAGCAACAAAATCAGACCCCTGCTTGTTCGTTGGAAACTTTGAAGGAAGATACATTTATCTCACTGTCTACGTAGATGACTGCTTAATAATAGGACAAAGTGACTTTGACGTACAAAACTTATTAAAGAAAATAGCAAAGAAATTAAAAATAAAAGTAACAACTGGCAAGACTAAGTTTTTAGGCATCGAGATCAACCACTACAATCATGGATTTGCTTTACAACAAACCGATTATATTAATAAGATCTTGAAGAGATTCGGAATGGCTACATGCAATGGAGTAAAAACACCAGGAGTAACGGGTTTCAATCTCGACGAATATGAAAACTCACCTAAAATTGATCCGATTTATTACCTAAAATTTTAGGAAATTTAAGCTACCTTGCAACTTGCACCAGACCTGATCTCTCGTACACCATAAGTAGTATGGCACAATATTCAAGGGATCCGAGAGAAGTACACCTGCAAGCGCTTAAACGCAGTGTAAGGTATTTGCAATTTTCGAAGAAATATGCGCTCCATCTTGGAAGTCAACTGGGACACTTGATAGCATACAGCGATACGGGATGGTGCACCACACGTGAATCCAAGTCGTTAAGCGGCTACCTCATCAAAATAGGAAATAGCCCAGTATCATGGAAATCGAACAAACAACCTCTCGTTACGCTTTCCACGATGGAATCTGAACTTGTGGGATTATGCGACGCCGTATGCGAGGCCAAATGGATAGCAAGTCTTCTTGAGGAACTTCACCTGAATCAACTGGTGAACAGACCTATCAAAATTTATAATGACAGTAGGTCATTAATAGACGGGTCAAAAACCCAAAGATTAACTGACAAAACAAGCATATCGCACGAAAATTCCACTTCGTAAAAGACGAAATTAATTAGGAAGCGTTTTCGATCGTTTATACAAACTCTAAGGAAAATCAAGCGGATATTTTGACAAAGGATTTACCAGCAGCAGATTTATCAAGACATTTGACAAGTATATTAGTGTTATAATTAGCAGCCAATGAACTTCTCAAAGAAGAAAAAATTACGAGGGGATATTTGTTTTGACAATGATAATAATTTTTTCATTTTGACATTTTCTTTGACATATAGATGGCGATAATATTCAACTAACTAGTTTCGTTTTCGTTCTTACAAATGTTAGCATCAAGGTTCAGCAATATATTTCAAAGTGATAATTGTTGTTCACGAGCCAAGGAGAAATATCAAATCTATTATTATGGGATTGTGTTCTTTTTGGGTAGCAACGATGAGGCAATATAAAATAGCTCCGCGAATGCCTCGTCTATTTGCAGAATATCTTAACGACTTGACTGTTTTTATCCATATTGACTGATTGGACATTCTTCCACAAGCCAGCGAGGAATATGAACTCTAATACTAAAGCATTATTTCTTCAAATTAATCTGTCTGCAAGCTATCCTGCCGAACCAGCCCTAACGTAAGAATTGAACTCTTTTTATAATCGAATGCCAATGATTTTCAACTTAAAGCATACAATCGACTCCTATCAACTCCTCAAAATTATAATTATATTTATTGATCTTGAATTATATAATGTATGTAATTCCTAAAAGTCAATATTAAATATTTTTACTTATTTAATGTATGTTGTTCAGGTCTTTTAGCGTTATCACTTTACACTCATCAATTTCCCATTTTTCTTGGCACGACCACATATTAATTTTATAACTCAGGGTATAGTCTTAACGACTATTTTCCATTCCATCCAATTCTTTCAAAGTCCCACTCTCTTCTCTCTCGATTTCTTCCAATTTTTCCCAAATACCTTTCCGCTTGTGCGCGCACCTCTGCTGCCTTCTCTTCCGTTTCCTATGCACATCACGTTTAGCCAACACCCCCTGTAATAAAGCCTTGACACCAAGTTCTCAACGTCATACTCACGTGACCAGAAGAGGATTGACTTGGCAAATGGCGCCATATACAAACCATCGTAAATATTAATTATATTTTGTTTATTATATTAACTCAAGTTCTGATAAAAATTTCTGTTAATTTTAGAATTGTTTAAAAATTATTTCATTTTTACTTGTTACAAATGTCAATTTCAATTTTTTTTCTTTAGCTGAAATTAAATAATAATGCTAAAATTAAATAAATTGCTATTTTTTATATTCATTAAACTTTGTGAATTCTTATTTACAAAAATCAATATAATATTTCCATGATTTCTATTTAAAAATCGAGCTCGTGTATTTACTCCATTACGTGAGCTGCCAACGACAATCCTCTTCTAATGACGTCAGAAAGTTGGTGTCAAGGCTTAGTTTTAGGGGGGGTGCTGGTTTAGCTCCAAACTTAATTATTAGTTCATAATCTTTATCTATGTCTCTACGAGATTGCGTTACTTTCTTTTCCACTGTGTTTCTAAGCTCATTCCCCCTGCTCTGTCCGGTGAGGCCAATGATGTGAATAAAAGAGCTGGATTGCGCGCGAGTGAGGATCGAGCGTACAATGGTTTTCTCTGAAAATTTTCAAGCGAGTGTGCTGAAATGTAGGAGGGAGCAGCATGCGATGAGTACCCAGGATATCATGTTTTCCACATTATTGCCAGATAATATCAGCAGAAAATATTAATAACATAATAATGGCTAGTATTAATGCCTATCTTTCAGTTACTATTTTTAAATTGGCATTATTGCAATATATTTATTTTAATAAATAGTTCAACCCGTTTAAAAAATAAATTACTTCTATATTTGAATTTACCCACCATCTACCCGCTAAGAAATTATTATTCCAATAAATTTGTATATTCAATTATTAAGATTAATAAAAAAAATTATGTGCTATTTATTCCTGGAAAAATTATGACCCCTTTATTTAATTTTTAAATTTTAATTTAGCAAACAGGTATTACTTCGTTCACTTTTAGTATTATCATCGATTCACTAAATAATTACGAATTATGATTGAATTAGCCCATTGTTGCAATAATTTCCTTTTATAATTATACAATAATCTAATGCAATGAATCTAAATTAATATTATTTATTTAAACAAAATAAATTGAGGTAATTTACATATTGGCGAATGTTATAATTTTTGTCAACTTGTTTCTCATACTTGGTTTCTTTCGCTTCATTCATACTTGGTTTCTTTCAATTTCATTTGTTAAAGTTTTTGAATAATTTTTAAATCTAAAATTTAAAAACATGGTTTGTACATAATATATAATTCAATAACTGAAGAATTAGGGATTTCTTTAAGTTTTATCCGACGTTTTCGGTAGCCGATACGCGTTCCGCCCATTTATGTTGGATAATCGGGAGTCTACTGTGTGATGAATTATTTTCTCCACGATGTATTATGACGTTAACACAAACTTAACTTCTAAATTTTTTTGTAAGTTTATTTGTTCAGATAACCCCGAACCTGCAAATTAAGATTACTGATAAAAATAAAATATAATATAAAAATTAAATATAAAAAAACAATTTTTTATGTCATTAAATGAAAGATAAGCATTAGTACAGACCAGTATTTTGTTATTGTATGACAAAATAATTTATTTTTCTGCTAATATTATCTTCAAATCGGGTAGCTATCACTATCCCACTTGTGGGCAAAGTGGCTATTCTCCCACAATTCAGATCGCTCGACTATTTTTGTTGGGGAAACTCCTGTACGCACGGCTGAATGGGAAATAGCTTCACGTGCGCAATCCAGTTCTTTTATTCACATCATTGGGTGAGGCACATTGACTTCACAGAATACTGTGACACAGAGTTTGATTGAATTGCTGTCGGCTTTGATATTGTAACGATATGATCGTTACAACAGAAATATATGAATTATATTTCTGTGTTCTAGTCAAACTTCGCTCACTCTAACAAGATAATTATGGGAAAGGGGGACAAGGATTTAATTGATAATTAAAATGGGGTAACGTTCCATTGAGAAAAATAATAATAATCTTTTATTAAAGAGGAAATCTTACGAAATTGATTTTTCTCTCTTTGAGGTTTCTGTGCTCAACACCTCAGGCGGAAGGAGAGAACGTAAGCAAAAGGGAACGGGAGGGGGGAGGCGCAGGAGCAAGAAGAGCTCTCGCCCAACGAACCAACTAGCAAGCGTTCTCACCCGGTCACGTGTTGGGCGCGAGAATCCAAACGGAGGTAATAAAAGGGAGCGGAGATCTTTCTCTCTCTCTCTTGCGTTTGTTTTAAGTTACGGAGATCTATCTCTCTCTATCTCATGCTTTGCTCTCTCACCGTCATGTTCTTGTTGTACTTCATGACTGAACTCTCCAAGAAAGATTAGGAGCATGATAATGAATGAAATGGTACGTCGCAGCATGCTTAATTCACAGGAACAAGTGCTTGTTTTGTGAGATGAAAACTCAAGGGATTCCAGCAGACAAAGTGAACACTAGAAAGAACTGTAAGCATCCGAAGAGAGTGCGTTATCAAACGGCTCGAAAGAGCGCATGAACCCTAACGCGAGCGACCGTGCACACGAAGGCGCACTAGGCCTATGAAGGCGGGAGAAGTACCAATAAGATAGAAGCGATACGGCGGAAGAAACAACAGACCCCATCGGCGGGAATCAGCGATGGCTACGGTGATCGTAAGTGGAGGGACGCCCGGTATACATGTCCCTACTAGTGACCACCTCATTCGACCACCCGTGAGCTGAGTGACCTCGGCGCCAACGGAGATCTTCCCGCCAACGCAACTAGCAGAGTGCCGACGTCGAGCTGGGCTGTCGTCGAGCAACACGTATGGAGCATCGTACGTTCTCGTGTCATTGGAACAGTGTGAGTCACATCGAACTACAGCAAGCAAGCTAAGTATATACATTTGTATATTTGGGCCCTTCGCGTGTTCGCGATATCTATGAGTATTAAAAGAACTTCATTAAGAGTGAATTCGAACCATTACGAAAGTTAATGTAAGAGAGACTTGGGAGGCTTATAACCCTTATGATTTAAGAACTCTAAAGTGCATTTAAGAATAATTGAGTAAGCGAAGATTCTATTATCCATTTGTAACTTGATTCGTATTTAGTTATTTTGAATTCCTTTTATTATTCCTCTAACTAACTCTCACTAATCTCATCTTATCTTTAATTAATTTTAATTGAAGCATATATAGTTAATGAATAAAGAAATTTTCAATTTGCACAAAAGATTTCCTCTTATTTTGACTAAGTAAAGAGAAGAGGGGAGGTGAGGAGCATAATTCCTTTAAGGGGGTCATTATTGTGGAACCCCAGGGACTAGAGTAAATGCTATACGATCCAAAAAAATGAACACAACGCAATGTTAGGTGAGAACAGCAATATTAAGGGGACTTATTGCTTAAGAGAATATTGAGCTTTGACGAAGTGGGAAACTATAGTTTATAAAGGTTTATATTACTTATCATAGTGTATATTGTATAAAGTATCACTTTATCATAAGTAATTCTGGCGATTGGGAGTCCGTGTAACGCAGAGGTAAGTTATCATCCGAGTGGCAAGCAATGGTAAATGACAAATGCATCACGAGCCGTTGATATCACCGTGATAGGGTTATAAAAGGGATCCCAGCCGCTAGAATTGGTGCTGTAACTACGCACACATTGGTGCAACTGGTGCCATGATTATGTTGACACAACATAACGGCGTCACAAATGGTGCCATGATTGTGTTAGCACAATACAACGTAACAGCGTCACAATATAACCAAGTGACTGTTAATTGTCTTGTACAAAAAAGAACATAACTGAATCGGATGAATTTGATAAATTGTACAAATCCGCAGCAAAGAAAATTGGTGGGATACCGAAGTTGATTTAGTAACTTATAGAATTAATCGCAAACACCATTTTTGAAGCCTGAAAATTCGGGTCAAATTGCAAGAAGTGGTCGAGCCCCAAAAGATATTACCATAACATAATAATGAGTGTATCCTTGAGTGGTAAAGCAAAAGGAGAATATCGTTCGGAAGAAATTGGAGTCGGGAGATTTGCATTTATTTTTGTTACTATCGCCTCTGTGTGTAGGTTCCAAGTTAAATCATAAGCCGTTTTCAGACCCAGATATTTAAAAGAAGTACAGTACATTCAAAAGCATTTTCAGTTGCTTGGCAGGAGTTGAGCTAAGCGAAGTTGATCGGTTATAAAGTCTAGTAGTTTGAAAAAACATCGTAGAAGTTTAAAATGGACTTGGCCCTCCAGAGTGGAAATAGGGAAGAGGTTTGTGACTGGTGTGGGCGAATTACAGTATTTTAACTGAAAAGATTAATCGCTGCTTTTTATTTCAGTAAGATAGACTTTGCAGATGAAATATTTAACGCACTTATTAAAAACAAAGCAATAAATATTTAAGAATATCTTAAGAATGTTCGATGAGGGTTTATCCGACGTAAAACATCAATGTTTAAATTATTAAAGAAAAAGGAACGAAACTCCACAGGCTGAATTCGAACCGGGAACCTTCAAAGAGCTGAAGTTTCCCGGTTCGAATCCAAGCGGTTGGATTTTCTTTCCTATTTTTCATCAATAAATATTAAGTTTATTTATTTATTTTTTCTGTATTTCGAACATTAATATTTTTACTTATTACTTTTTAAATTCTCTAATATTTTGAGGTAGATTTACACTTTCGTGCACACTTTTTGCGAAACGTTCATGATTTTCACCGAAATGCACCCACATAGGTGGATCTACACTTTCGTGCACACTTTTTGCCGAAATTGCTTATGCCGCCATAAATTATGCTTATATTTTATAAGATAACGAAAGCCATTACGATATACCCTGTAGTAAACAGTATATAGTATACAACATAAATATATGCTTTTGTCATATGTTAGATACGGTATTGTTAAATATGTAACATATATATTATTCTTTCCCGTCATGGATGAGAATATAACTTTGTTTGCCGATACGTTATTTTTTAAGCATAAACCCAGAAGATATTTCATTTCGAAAGATTGGTAGCAATATCCTAGGAAATACCATAATAGATTTATACTTTATATATTATTTTGTTAATTCCTGCAGCCAACCTAAAGTTAATTTTCTACTACTGATTGTTTTATGAAAAACATCTAATAATTTAATTCGTGTATTCGCCATTTTATTCTTGAGCGTGCTTTGCCAACGTCTCGCTTAGTCCCTGGTGTAGTTTTCACGTTATTATACAGCATTTCTGCTAAAATAATAATAATAATATACATTGATTTGTTAATAACAAGATTAAACAGAGTATAATAAACAGAGTATAAAAAAACGACTTTAATGAATTTTCACTATGGCCTAGCTATATCAGTCCATATCTTGAAAACTACTGAACTGATTTTGATGAAATTTCGATTTATACCTAAGTTGAAAGATACTTAATCCAATAAAAAAGAATTATTGCAATT
>JAHWFO010105497.1:1398389-1418063 GCA_023313115.1 Rhysida immarginata
TCTTCTCCCCCTCCCCTCTTGTTTCGCCCCTTCCCAAGAAATGGACGTCCTTATTGTATCTGGGCCCTAGTTTCTCCCAGCTCTCTAACTTCCTGTCGTCCCTTGGCCTTCGAATATCTTTTCCTACTCCTACACCATCAGCCCGCATCCTGAACCCACCCGCCGCTGTCACCACCGACAAATATTCCCAATCCGGAGTTTACCGCCTGAATTGTGCGTTTTGCGACAGATTTTATGTAGGATTATCGACCCGCAATTTTGCAATACGATTCAAAGAACACATTGACTCGTATAGAAAACGAGATCGTATTTCCCACTATGCAAACCACCTCGAAGATTCCGGACACGCTTTAAAGACGCAAGAAGATGTTATGTCTGTCCTTAATATCTGCAATAGGCCAGAAAAAACTGCTACCCTCGAAGCGATCGAAATATTCAAGGCCAAGAAGTCCTCCCCCCACCTGCTTCTCAATTATCAAACAGACTTTAATGTATATGCAATACTTAACTCTTTATCCGATCTATTATGATCCCTTTTTTCTCGGTTTCTTTATTATGGTTCTGTTTTCCTTTGCATTTTGTTATTTCTTGCTTGTTTATTTTTCTGTAAATCCTCTTGTCCCCAGACAACGGGATAAGTTTTCTTTTCGGTCCGCGTAAACGCGCACCATCCCTTTGTATATTTTCTTTTTGTATAATTTATAAAAATTAGCGTTTACACCTTTTTTTTTTTTCTATTGGCCATTATATTTCAAAAATCTGTGCTTTTTCTATTTATCCTGTTGGCCATTATTTCCTCTTTAATTATTTTGTATCCTATTGGTTCATGTATATGCATAATTTGTATCACTGTTCTGTATATAAAGGCTTGCATGCCTCTTGCTGTATATATCCTTGACAAAGCCTGGAATAAATGGCGAAACTAGTTGGAACTCCTGATGTCCCTCTGTTATACTGTAAGGCCACCACCTGTTTAAATTTAAATATCTCTACGCCACGCGATCGCTGAACTCGCGCTGGTGAAAGCGGAACGACGCTCCAAAAGTTTTTCCCTCGGATAACAAACGGTAATTAGACACCAACAATCGTAAGTAACCAATTGACTTCAAACCACACAACAATCATGTACCATTCAAACGAAATCATTAGCAAAAAAATATTTTTTTTTTATTTTTTTAAATTTCTTTATATTTTAAATATATTTCCTGCACCCCTTTTCTAGTTTTCTTGATGTTCGTCGCAATGATTAAAAGACGGGTAATTGACAGTCGATCGTGGAAAACATTAATTCAAAAGCAATGAGACCTCGAGATTAATTTGTGAAGCAAACCGCGTTTAAAATAAAAAAAATATCATGTGATTTTTCGCGGTAGACACGTTTCCTTAATCCACCATCGTATCAAAAAGAAATCATTTACGAAAAATTAACGCAACTAAAATGAAAATCTGGCCAGGTTATTATAAAGAAACTTTGCAAATATTTCCTTGTACAAGGAAGAGACGATGAGAACAAGGTGGTTTTTTTTACCGAGAAACACTCTGACTTCTCCACCAACGCGGAGTTAATGTAACGCGACAAGAACGCGTCACGTGAGCCCTTTAAATTCCCTTAATGGAGGGGGTTCACAGGAACCTCCCTATAACTGACCTTGAAGCCCACAAAATCTGTTTATCACAGAAGTCAAAAAAGCGCACTTGAAAAAATGAGCACCACACGTGTCAAAAAAAAAAAAAATACCCAGAGGTCAATACCAATAGTTGATTGGGAAAATAAGGGCCACATAATGTAAAGGCTAGGCCGTCCGTGCAAGAATGAGAGCAAATGCCTGATAAAAAATCCCCCGAACAAATCTCCATTTAACATAAGTGAAGGCGAATAACTGCACAGAATCAATCGGACTTCAAAAAAAAAATTCCCATGAAGTTTGGAACCATGGAGCAAAAAGGTACGCGATAATACATACATACATACATACATACGCACGTACGTACATACATGCACTTATGAAATTTGGCATACTTATTTAGAAGCCCACATAGACTAACATATATGAATATTGTGCAATTCCAACAATATTACAAACATACACATCGAATTGATAACCTCCTTTTTTTGAAGTCGGTTAATAAAGAAAAACTTTCCTAATAAATACTCAAAATCAGATTTCAATTAAAACAACTTGACGTCACTCATTATGCCTCTCTATCCCTGTTGCTAAGAAACAAAAAATGGCATCTTCCAACGTGATTCGAACTCGACTTCTTAATCTAAAACGATTAATCTCACTTGTTTAATGTACTGCAAGGAAGCCGAACATCATTACCTAAGTGATAACGCTTTTGGAAGGAACTGTACATTGTAACAGTAGATATTAAATGATAATCGTAACATACTGGGGGAGCTGAAAAGATGAGTGATTTATTTCTCTGGTAAAAAACATTAATTACTAGTGATCAGTATTCAACTTAAGCTGGTTACAATCGTTCCAGAGTTTTAGCATCTGAAGAGTAGCATTTAAAATCGAAGAAATGTAAGTGATATTAGAATTGGAAAAAAGAAGTGTGAGATCATCAGCGTAAAATATAGAACTACATGACGAGAGTTGATAGGGAAGATCATTAATATACAAACTGAAAAGAAGAAGAGAGAGTATTGAGCCTTGTGGAACACATAAGTTCCTAATAATAGTTGAAGAATGCACTACAAAATACTGTCTATTTGAGAGAACATCATTGAGCCATGTCAGTGGAAGACCATCAATGTTATATAAAACAGAATTATTATACAGGGTGTTTCAAAATTATGTACAATAAATTTAGTGACATATTCTTCAGGTCAAAAGAAAACGAAAATGTTCTATAGCACTTTGTCTGGAAACGATTTGTTTGCGAGTAATCCAATATCATACAGTAGGGAAGCACCGTAGTTAGCGGACGATATTTTAGCAGTTCCAGCGTTTCGACCCAACACTAGGTTGAGTGGTTTGTTCCATTTAAACCTACTTTAGGGTTGTTCCATTAGTTGTGTACGGTTGTTTCCATTACTGTAGTTTCACTACTGTACATCCACTAGGAATATCAATTTCAGAACGTTTGCGTGCTTTGATATACGCATTACGATTTACGTAAAAAAAAAGTCATGTACACGTATTCCAGTGCAGAATACACTGACATGCACCTTATGTATGGTCTTGTGGACGGAAATGCTGTGGAAGTAAGAAGACTCTACCAAGAACGCTTTCCGAATAGACGTTTGCCTAATAACCGAACATTTGTACCTGTCGACAGACATTTGAGGGAGCGTGGTTCCTTTGGCCGTCAAACAGGACAAGGGCGGCCTGTAGCACATTCTCCGGATGAGGAGGATGTGATAATTGACATCACACATGATGAACCACAGACAAGCACCCGTCGTATTTCTTCCATGGTACACATTCCGCACTCATCTGTTTGGCGCATTCTTCACTGTCAGCTTTTGCATCCTTACCACCTGCAACTGGTTCAGGCACTGAACCCAACGGACTATCCACACCGACAACGATTTTGCCAATGGATACAACGTCGTCATGCTGCAGACCCTAGTTGTCTCAGCCTGCATGATGGCGCTCCAGCACATTTCAGCCATGTTGTGCGAGCACACCTTAATGCTGCATACACCAATCGGTGGATAGGTCGAGGTGGACCGGTAGCCTGGCCTGCAAGATCACCCGACCTTAATCCCTTGGACTTTTTTCTGTGGGGTTGTGTGAAAACGATCGTCTACAGCACAGAAGTTCCTAACATTATGGATCTGCGACAACGAATTGAAAATGCATGCCAAAATGTTCATAATGCTGGCGACGAACTCTTCCATGACATCAGACGGTCGCTCATGCAACGAGCCGAAGCGTGCGTGCGAGCTGGTGGCGGGCACTTTGAACAATTCCTGTAATTTGGAGCCACGGGTTTAGTTGGCTGTATCGCGTAAATAAATCGTTTGCAGACAAAGTGCTATAGAACATTTTCGTCTTCTTTTGACTTGAAGAATATGTCACTAAATTTATTGTACATAATTTTGAAACACCCTGTATAGGAGCTTTGAAGTAGGGATATTGTCGAACGCCTTAGAGTAGTCGACGTATTTATCAGAAGCCATCTCTGTAAGCTCGTAACCTGCCGTTTAAATACACACACTGGCCAATGAATTATAAACCCGTGATGAATTATTGTACTGATATGTAAAGCGGGGTCACAGGTCATAAACGATTGTGATATGCAGATGAATGAAGAGTCACCTGTCTTAAAAACCGGAATAATACGCGTCAACTTAAGAATAGCAGGATAAGTTCCCGTTGATAAGTAGTGGTTAAATATATAAGCTAAAGAATAGGCTATAGAATGCAATGGCCACATCATGAATAATCCTAAGAGAGTCAGGAGAGGAATTTATAGAAGAAAGAACATCTATCACTTCAGTGGACAGTGTTGGTGCAGCAAAAAACGAAGGAGGACTAAATTAGACACGATAAGGATAGTGAAGATTTGAGGTTGCCTGAGAGGTAGGTTTAACTGAGGGTAGAAGGAGCACTGAAGAAATTCGTTAAAAGAGAAAGTCTTAATTAAATCATGACATTGGAAAGGAGAACTGATGCAATTAGATTTTTTTAAAAGTTGTCAAAGTGGCGCCAATTATCTTTACTAGTATATAGTTGCTTAAAAAGCTTATTATAATATTGACGTTTGGAATTGTTTATCAGACTTTTTACTAAGTTAGATTGAAGCTTGAAACCACGCAGTAAAGCACCAGAGGAAGTTTGCCGAAGTTTTCGATAGATCAGGTTTTTCTTTTTAATTTGTGTTTATATGTGGGAAGTTATCCAAGGTTTCTTTGGTGTAAAAGAAATTACCAATTTATATGAACTAAGGTAAAGTATCTGTTGTAGCCTTCTTGGAAATGAGTGTGAAAAAGATTAAAAAGTAAATTAATATTTGATTGTCTCTGCAATAATGAGGTTCAATCAGTTAAAGACAAGTAAGAATATCCGATGAAATAATACGTTTGAATTGGGGTAATTCTGGATAAATCATAATATGAAATGTCGAGTCGAAAATAGGGAAAAGCGGAAAATGATCAGTAATCGAAATATCTAGAGAGCAACTAAACGCAACATTAGGAAGATTAGAAAAACACTGGCCAATAGCAGAATAGGTATTATGTTGAAGAGAAAAGTGAGAAAAGAAACATGAAGTAGGACTTAGACCTGATCAAATGATAGGATCGAGGAACAAATTAAAAGAATGCCACCAAAATGTTGATGCCACCGAGTAATACAATATATTTCACTAACAAAAAAGATTCCAGGACCAAAGAAGAAATAAAAGAACAAAAAAGAACGCAAGTACCCGGAAGGGAGATGATAAATAGAAATAATTAAGAACTTCCGATTCAAACAAACAGTGAGAACCTCAAAATCTTCAGTGACCAGTGTGAACTGAGGTATAGCACTAAGTGGGTAAGACTCTAGGTAAAAAAGGCATATGTCCCCACCGCACTTGCTGGTGCGACTAATAGAGGCTGACTTATAGTGGAGAATATCCGGAATATCTGAAGGGCTATAACTCCAGGTTTCAGTTAAAACAATAAAAGGAGAAGCAATTTTTTATGGCTAAGAGTTACAGAAATTGGCATTAATGCTCCCTATATTCAGATAAAATAATGAAAAAGCACCTTGGTCTTGAAAAAGCGCCTTGAAAAAGAAATAGGTATCAGATCAGCAAAATAAAATTAAATGTTTTTGATATTCTTACAAATGTTACTTAACGACACCATAATTGTCCACCCTATTTCTTGAGATATCGCCATTTTTCAACGATTTTTTACCAATTATGATTTTTGTCGATTACAGCGCCATCTGTGGCTAAAATGACTCGAATCGTAGGTCAGATTGGGGTAATTTTTCTGGAGAATCCGAATCTGCAATAAAAAAATAGGGGTTCCCATTTAAGTTTTTTTACTCCTCCCTCCCCCACCTCCAGGGGATGGGGGTGGGGGGGTCGAGTTTGGTATCATTAGATGTCCCCCCGGGACATTTTTTCATTCCACACTTTTTTTGATCCGATGTGTGGTTCTCGAGATATTTCAATGTCTTCAGATAAATTGAACACCCGGTATAACATGGAAGTTAAATAAACGTTTAATTAAGATAACAATTGCGTCGATCATGTCTACAGACGTTAGATACTTAAGTCTATACATAAATTATTCGCAAATTTAGCAGCCTTAAAAATATTCGACTCAACGCTTGTTACTTTACTAATAAAAACAACACTAATGTGAATGAATCATAGTCAATATGGCTGACCTTACCTCAATAGAACTAATTACAAGTTCTCATACAAGAATAAAACGGAAGTAACGGAAGTCAAGATTAATTAGACTTTTCTACTACAACTCCCGCAGGTTGGCCTACAACATCCTAAACATACGGTGCAACAGACGTTGTCTCTAACACTGGCCAATAAAATTTAAGATTTTTCTTGTAACAAAATGAAAGTGGGTGATTTTTGGTAGTATTTTTTCTGCTGATTAAGAATATAATCTTTAAATTTCTCTAGCACGCAGAGCATTCTTGTTTTACGATGAAACATTTTTAAATCATTCAGTGTTTGGGGCCTGGTAAATTTCCTTGCGGCTCCAAAATATGGATACTTTAACATTGTAGCCGCTTCTCTTCACCCCATTACTTTTAACATAGAAGTCTCGATGTGCATAACTAGGAAACTTGACGTGATAGAAAAAATCTAACAGCATATTCGGATTCTACCTACAAATTACTACTAAGAACACTCTATGTGGTCTAGCTACAAAATGTGTGTTTACTACTGTAATTACAGAGGTTGAGTCAAAAGTAGTGGCCGACTCGGGAGGGGAGGGGGTTAGAGTTTGACGAATTCTGGGCAAAGACCATTTACCACAAGGATATATCGCAGTTTATTAAGAGAAAAGAGTGGGAAGAAACGCCAGTACGAATTTGAATGCCATAGACATTGAGCCACCTGCGTCAGCCAATGTAAAAATATGGCAGAAAAATTGGTGATATGCGGGTTCCTTCGTCACTATTGGAAAAAGGAAACCAGTGCGCGACCAGCAGCCGCCAAAATTTGCAGGTTGGAAGGTCAGGGTGTGACCAATGAACGGACAGCACGACGGTGATTCTCTCGCTTTTCGTCTGGAGACATGGGCCTGGAAGATGCGCCAAGGAGCGGAAGATCCAAAGAAGTAGATGACGCAGCCCTACGGCAACAATTGGCAAAGCGCCGTCCACGCAGGCAGCGCCACCCGTGGACTAGCAGCGGACATCGGGACATCACATTCGAGTGTGGCTCGACATCCACACGCTATGGGAAAGGTCAACAGGAGCTTCCGAGTTGTGCTCCACGAGCTGACGCCCGCGCAAGCACAACAACGGCTGAAGGTGTGTCGTCAACTGCTGGAAAAAATGGAGGTTCTGCCCATCCAGTATACAGCCCCGACCTGCACCTTCCGACTCCATGGCGCACGCCTGTGTGGACGGCGCTTTGCCAATGTCAGTGACGTTAAAGACGCCGTGCATAACTTTTTCGCCCAGAAACCGGAGGAGTGGTTTCGCGAGGGCATCCGCCAACTGGCTGATCGTCGGATGAAGACCATCGAGCATGATGGACTATACTTTGAAGATTAGCAATGAGTGGTTCCTGTCTGGTGGCCATTTAAAGTTTGCGCGGTGATCGGCCACTACTTTTGACTCAACCTCCGTAAAGTTAACACCTAATTATGCCGTCATTAATATCCGAGACCGTTCCTTACCTGCCATCCGCACCAAGAAGTTTGTAGAAAAGAATAAAATTATCGAAGAATTGTGTTCCCTCCATCCAAAAAGGTACGCCTCAACTATGTTGTAATGAAATTACATTTGGAGATGGCCGATTGCATGGATCCCGATACCGTGCTGAATGCCATAGTCAGTATAAAAGAGACACTTAAAGTCGAAAAATACGAGAAGTACACAACCATGAACGAAAAATTGGACCGATTAACCAGCGTCAAGGAATCGCGGGAAGGTAAAAAAAGTTTCTTTTCACAACAATATTGTCAACCTTCCTTCTATCAACTTCTCGAGGAAGAAGTCACCCTATTAGAGAAAGGCCTCAACAATGTCAAAAGGAAACCTACTGGTGATGACTTTATCAACATGGCAATAGAAGTGGAGTTGTCGATTTTGAAACTACATCCCAATGAACGTTCCATTGCACGTAACTGGCGGCACATGAAATTGACAAAATTAGCAGGATGACGTCCCACGTACAACCATCCGAAGAGTGCAAAAGAGTATCCAGCATTAAGAAGAAACTAGATGATAACAAGGCAACGATAGTAGGAGCAGATAAAGGGAATGCATTCATCAAAATATATGAGAGAGGATGAAAAGAAAATTAACGACTTCTTAACCGAAAATGGTTTTGTGCAACTAAACAAGGACCCTACCAATACTTTACAAAAGGACATCAGGTCAGTCGTGAAAAAATTTCCGTTCACAATTATTCAAAGACCAGGAAAAAAGAATGTAAGCACTCCCCTCCCCATATCCGTGCTCTAATAAAGGTACATAAAGCACTATATCCGATCCACCCGATCATTAACTGCACGTCATCGACGATATATAATATGGCTAAAAAAGTATCGGACATAAAAAAAACACCTGCTCTCTAAACAACAGTTACTCTTTGAAGAATAGCGTACAACTCATGGACAGTTTAAAACATATAGAAGATAAGAAGAATTTAGTGTTTGTTTCACTGGATATTGTCAAACTATACACAAACATCCCCTTCGACGAGACCATAGACATCACGAACAATCGTTTTTTGGCCAACACTAGAGAGCTTAAGTGACACGTTAACGTGAAACGCGACATCCGTGTGCAACCAACGCCACCTAAAAAACAAAGCCTGGTCACTGCGTCATCACACCTGGGCTGATAATTCAACTTTCATTGTTTACAACAAACGAAAAAGCACCCGATGTAATCAGCGTTTTTTCGTTTGTTGTAAACAATGAAAGTTGGATTGTCAGCCCTGGTTTGATGACGCAATCCACAGGCAGTGAGAAGGCTTTGTTTTTTAGGTGGCGTTGGTACAACGTCCTCGATGACGAATTTCACGTTCACGTTCATTGCCCGTAGAAGTTGTTAAGTTACGTGAAACTTATAATATTTATTCTAGCTGACTCGACCACCATTATGGAGTCCACTTGTAATAATAATGCATGCTAAAAGTGCGAGAGTTTTATCTAGCTGAAATCTTTGCGAAAATGGCTAAAATTGGAAGAAATGGAAAGAGCAGTGCCAGATTAGCATGTGTAAATGCGATGGAAGGATATTATTATCAATATTTCGAAGACATTTTAATACTTATATGTCGAAAGAGCATAATGTTGCCTCTTCTCGTCAAGAGAGGGCCATATAAATAAAGCTAGAAACGTGTGTAATCCGAATACAGAAATCGAGTCGTTAGATATGATACTTCAGTTAGTTAACTTAGTTCTGTAGGGCCTTAAAATAATTAAAAATATTGTATAGTAAAATGTAAATACAGTAAAATAAATAAATGCATAAAGCAAGCCACGTTTCTTTAATTTAACTCTTCATATTATTTTATAACTAGCTGGCCGCCCGTGCTTCGCAACGGAGTGTTACAGAACCCTTATTACGATAATAGCTGGGTAACAAGATACCAGTAAAACTTCATAGACAGCAAGCCTGCTACGGAATTGTCATACATTGTTACAGCATCATAAAAGGTCATAATTTAGGGCTTTTTATTGGTAGACATACAATTAATACTGACTTTTTATGATGTAACAACTAGCTGATATGCCCGGCGATGCTCGAGCTGTTTGTTTGATGAAATTTTGCAATTTCGGAATTTGAATATACGTATGAACACATGAAAATTCCTTACAATTAATATAGTAAATATTCACTTTAGAAAAACAAAAGAATTCTTTAAACTGCTCGTACTGGAATTTCATGTACTATTGGACTTGGCCAGGAAAATTCGACATTGGATCATGAACTTTTTAGCATATCAAAAAAAGGCTATGAGTAATGAATTATTTCTGTCTGGATGTTTAATAGATAGACTGAGAGAGTTAAGGAAGTATTTACAGCCCCATGAACATCCCTCTTCAACATGAAACTGTTTCAATAAAGTATTTTGTATCCAGTCACAGAGCCTGGAATCATGTCCTGAATGTGATTGTTCATATTGACAGCATCAGTTTTTATTGCAAAGATTGACCTTTCCCAAAATCAGTTGTGATCTTTATAATTTTATAATATTACCCGTCGTCGCCCGGGTGGAAAAGATGCGTTGAGTAATTTTTTAACGATTGTTTGTTTTGTTAAAAATTGAACTATGATTAACAAAGTATGAACGAAATGCAAGAAAATGATTCATGCAATCTAGAAAGCCGTCTCCAAACTTTTCATAATCATTTTAAACCAAAAATGATTTAACAATGAACTGGGAACAAAAAAAATTAAATTATATGTACAAAAATAAGTAATGAAAAAAAATGATAAGATAAATGAATCAGCTACATAGGCAAGTAGTTGGATTGTCAAGCAGTTGTGCATTCAAGTCCATTTCAGCAAACAACGTTGTATGTCTTCCCCCTGTGGCACAAAAACTTGTAGATTTCGACAGCTGGACACGCGGGAGCAAGCAATGTATAATTGACCGTGAGAGAAGCAAGCTGCGACCTTGAAATTCTGGAAAAATTGAATAATATGAAACATTCTTCGTCTGATATGCCCGTCGGGCATTGCTCGGGCTGTTTGTTTCAATTGTTAACAAAATGAAGCCAATTGAAGCCATGGCAGTTCTGGGCAGGAGTGAGCCTTGATGTTGTTAGCTGTGTGGCTTCTTTGTTTTTGACGATTTTAGGCCCGAGGAATAATTAATTCAGAACCATTTTTCAAAATTTCCGCGAAAAAGGATCGGGAATCAATTTCACCATAAATCGAAAATACGGACGAAACGAAATTGAAACCATGATTGAAATATTATAAAATACTTCAAATAAACTTAGGGTGCGTTCGACATCGCGCACTAAACGCCTTTGTGCGATCACTAAACGCACTAACGTATTCGTCATGGAACCCGCGCGTGTTCGTCATCGCGAGTGCGCGCACTACCGGGCGTTTCGTGCTCGCACGAAATGACCCTAGGTTAGGAGTAGAGTCGTTTAGTGCGTTGCAAGATGGCGCTGCCCTAGAGCTTGAAACGTAGCGATAGATAGTTCGGAGTTTTAGTTACCGTTAAAGAGCCAACAGGTATAATAAAATAATTGAAATCTGTATATCGTTTAAACTGACATTGAAAACTACTGTGTAATGATCGTTTTCAGCGTGTTATATGAATGCAGATGTTATGATGGGTTTTATTTTGAGCAGTAGGCTTACTATTCTTGATAGCACGGGTGAGGTGAACATCCCAATTTCGTGCTCTTCCCGTTTTTCATGACACACACAAAATGCACTACACTTTTTTTACCGCTCGCTCTGAGGGAGGTCACTAGGTGCATTTAGGTACATCTCCGACGCGCCCTTATCATTCCATGATCGGACTGTGAAAGAATTATTAATCAGATACCCTCATGTTTAACCATGTGTTTTGCTCACTTTCGGACCTTCCTACTTCCAGTATGCGGCAGGTTTCCGGGTCTATCTTTCATTTTGCTTCTATTCAGTTTCAGTAGTCAACAATTGGATTGCTGTATTTATGGAAGAAGCGATTTTATCCCCTCTCTCGTATGAATTTGGCTACTGATGTAATTTAACGCTCGTACAACTTAAGTGCGCCGTCTGGCCTCGCCATCTAGTGACATACTTTAAGATAAAAAGTCTATTCAACTCTTTGATAAGACAGTATCGCCATCTAGTGACATCCTCTGAAAACAATTCAACTTTTCGAAAAATAAGAATAACTTAAAAAGGTTGATATAAACACGATATAAAAAGTACCCTACTGAAAGCACAGCAACTCTAACTACGTACGTGGAAAATTTCGTGGAGATTCAATGAGTATTTTATGAGTTATGAAAGGAGTTAAGTACAAAGAGGGGGCGTGACAGCAGATAGATGGACGGACGCTTTAGAGAATTAAGTATAAGGGAGGAGATGCATGACGCTTCCGTGTATAGGCCTTCTTTCTAGGAGGTGTTAATACTGAAAAGTGTAGATATATCATTGCAACTCAATAACCAATATTTGTATGTACGTGTTTTGGATACTATTCGAAAGAAATTTATTGCAACAAACCACATTATATAACAATGGATGAATTTAATTATTTAGACAATACTTCTTTGTAGACCACATTTTTAGTGAAAACTCTGTGGTCGTTCTTCAGGTTGTCTTGTTCGTCACTTGCAAATACTTTTACCCTGACTGTATCGAACGATATTGTTCTTGAAACTGCAAATAAAAGTTGTCCATGACTGAATACTGGAGATGGCAAGTAAATGCCAAGTGAATTTAGTGTTTGTCCGTGGCTTTTGTTGATCGTCATTGCAAAAGAAAGTCTCAATGGAAACTGTTTTCGTCTTAATATAAACGTAAGGTCAGGGTCACTTGGTACAAGAATGATTCTTGGAATAAATACCCTGATACCTATAAAAGATCCTGTCAGTATTTCACAGTCAATGGCTTTTGACATCATTTGCTTCACAATCCTTCTCGTGCCATTTCAAAGACCTCTTGTGGAGTCAAGGTTTCTTAGTAGGATGACTACTGCACCAACTTTCAACTTAAATCTATGAGAAGGCATACTCCGGGAGTTAAGCTATTCAAGGACTGTTAGTTTTCTACCTCCTCGGCATTTGCAGTATTTTGCTGAATCGAATCTATGCTCGTGTAGCATTTCAAGTCAGACTGAATTCATCTAAGGACATTTTCATTCAGTTAAGGAGACTCATGGTTTTTTGGAGTCAAGATTGCACGATTTGTGATGCTGTTACCTTCAGGTTAGATGAGTTGAGGAGAGACAGCATCAACAATGCATCCATTTTCAACACATACTGGAGGAACTTCGAAGCATCCTTCTTCTAATCCAGCTCTTGAAGTTGTCCATCTCCAAGTTTAAAAGGCAATCGGAGAAGCCTCGGTGATCTTGTGGAACATTCTCTTCATTAGCACGCATATTTTGATCCAACTTCAGGATCT
Source organism: Rhysida immarginata (assembly GCA_023313115.1). Lineage (NCBI taxonomy): Eukaryota > Metazoa > Arthropoda > Chilopoda > Scolopendromorpha > Scolopendridae > Rhysida > Rhysida immarginata. The sequence continues at coordinate 1,411,634 of JAHWFO010105497.1, forward strand.
GAACATCTTTCCAACATTTAATATTATTCATGTATGACGAAATAATTTCATTTCTACTCCCATGTGGGATAACAGAGAGAATTTGTCTAAAGTCTCCGCCGAAAAGAAACACGGCACCGCCAAATGGTGTATTGGAAGAGACTTGAGCGCCTTCAGCAAAAATTTCCCTGTACAGTATATTAACGGCATCTAGACCGATGTGAGGCCATGGATGCTCCATCCCAAATGATGACTCTTGCTTCATTCTTCAGTTCTTTTGCTGTATCAAATCCATGTCGAAAATTACAGGTGGATGTTTCGTTAACTGGGACAGGGAGCTTGAAGAGGCTGTGAGAAGTTTTGCCTCTCTCAAGCAATGTCACTGTTATGCCCGTAAACGCACATTGCAAAACTAAATCGTCTACGCTACGAACGTAATGCATAATTGTTTCGTAGAGGAAGGTTTTACCACTTCCTGCAGGCCCATCAATAAAGAAAAGACGTTTTGCTAAATTAGGATTTTCAATTGCTTCCCTAATTTTTTCGAAAGCCCGTTTTGTCCTTGATTTAGCATTTCGTATTTTTCATCGAATAGAGTTTTTTCGGTGTCTGTGTCGAAATATTTGTTTGAGTGGATGTGCTCGTCATAATTGCCATGTGGAATCTCGAGGCCAAAATGTGCCACTGGCAACACAGATTCTATTTCTTTGAATGTCATATAGAGAGCTTTCTATCCATCAGGAAAGCGTCTCTTATAGTCTACCATAAGATTGTCTTTAAGTTTATCGAACAATTTGGCTGCATCAAATGGTTGACACATGATGTACATAAATGCAAATAATTGCTTAAACTGTATTGGCGTTTCATGAGATGCAGTCTCATTTAGGCAAGTATGCCATTCCGAGTCATCATAAGGTTGCCCCCTTGAAATGCAAGCTTCCTGGAAGGTTGAATAAGGAACAGGGTTTCCTTAACAGTTCTTAAATCATCAGAAGAGATGGCTCCTCGAACATGTAGAAGGAGAATTCGGAGGAACCAATTCTCCCTCCCTGTGTGACTTACGGTAAACATCCTACCATCTGTAGTTTCAAACAATGCTGATATAAAAATGCCATCAGACAATGCTGATACACTAGTAGACAAAAGTTTGGACCAACCAGCAATGTCAAGAAAAACTGAATTTATACAAAAACTGTTTTACACCTACAACTCTAAGTAAATATGAAACAATATTCAGGGAAGAAACAAATTTATTTCTGCGTTGTTGGTTTCTTATTATCTAAAATCAAAATAAGACTGGCCAAAAGTTTGGACCACATTTGTATAACATAAAGGGAAAAAAGTATTACATGATTAACTAATGAATTATTTTGATATTTGAGATCATTTTTACTCTACAATATTTGACAAGCGACCTGAAATAGAATTAAATAAGTTTTTAATAACATTTGGCTTAACAGCTTTCTCAATGGCTGCTATTAGTTGTTCTCGAGATTTGTACGGAGTGTTTTGGTAAAGTTTTTGTTCCGTAAGATACCACACATTCTCAATAATATTGAGATCTCGATTTCGAGCAGTCCAAGTAAAAGTGGAAATGTTGTTGCCCTCAAAATAGGCTTTCAAAAACAGTTCACCACGTGATTGTGGGTGATTGGTTGGTCCGATTTGGATGATTTTTTTTTGTTTTGTATGTTTTTTTATGCTGAACAAGTTTGCAATTAGCTTTTTTTCTCTATCCCTTACGGTTTTTGAGATAAATTTTGAATGGGTCCTAATTTGCATATTTGGGATGATGAAAAGTGCACCATGGGATAAGCCACCCACAACTTCCTATTCATTGGATTCATCAAAGTCGACATATCTGCTTCGGTTCAAAAAATAAAAGGGGGGTTCAGACTTTTGTATTCACCCTGTATAATTATTAATATACGAGGGGAGATCAAAAAGTAAGTTGCACTAACTCGCCGAAGGAGCAAGCTGTGTGTCGCAATCTTAGGCAAAGCGGAGAAAGGGACATTATCTGCGCAGACGTCGGATAGGACGGTTGCTGTGGTTTCCCGTCGTGTTTTGTGTGACTAGCGGGCTAAAAGCAATGGCACGTCAACTGGATGTCCACTCCAAACTTGAGATGCGAGCAGCAATCCAATTTCAATGGGCCAAACGGGTGAATTGCACGGGCATTCATCGTGAAATCACTGCTGTATATAGAAATTGAGCGCCGGTGTGATTTTGTTGCACGATAACGCAACACCTCACAAGGCCCGCCAAGCGTGCGAACTGCTGCAGCGATTCAAGTGGGAGGTTTGGCAAAATCCTCCATCCAGACCCGATTTAGCGCCATGCGACTTTCATCTTTTCGGTAAGCTCAAAACGGAACTCGGTGGACAACGATTTCGAAACGATGAGGAGGTGAAAGCGGCTGTCATCGCGTGGTTACAAAACTCTGGAGGACATTTCTATGCATCAGGAATCGAAAAGTTGGTTCATCGGGTCTCTTGGGGACTATGTGGAAAATTCAACCTACATTATATGCTGCTTTAGCCGTGTTGCTTTTGTATAGGTGGTGTAATAAATGGCCATACCGTGGAAGTGCAACTTACCTTTTGATCTCCCCTCGTATTTAAAAACATTGGAAATTTTATAGAAATGCGAAATCTACCTATTCCCCAAATAGTATGAGTATCGATGAAAACACGCAGACATTTAATGAAAGTGGTATCGCTGAAATCTTCACTAAACATTTTTCTCAGTTATTTGATATTTCAGGACTTGAAACCAAAGAAGGCGAATGGTCTTCAAATACTAACTTAGCACTTAATTACCCTCCGGAAAGAGAGCAATTACGGTTGGCCTTTAACGACCGAAAAAATCAACAGGCCCGGATGGAATACCCTCATTTATTTTGAAGAGAGGCCGTGAATTAATTTTCGAACCAAATTTTAATATATTTGAGAAGTGCTTGAACAGACGATATTTTCCAACCCCCTGGAGAAGGCCGGTCACGACGCCTATCTATAAAAGTGGTGATATTCATAATGTTAAAAACGATCGTCCTATTTCCCTACTTTGACTAATTTACTTGAATTTATTTACTGTTAGATTAATTGATCCCTGGATATCTGAAAATCAACATGGATTAAAAAAAAAAAAAGCGCTCCACTGAAACTGATGTGGCTTCCTTCTTTGTAAAAATTGATCAAGCCATTGAGCAAACTATCCAAATTAATCGCATTTATGTCGAATATCTCGAGAGCCTTTGACACAGTTTCCCACCATAATTTAACGGTTTAATTTATGTTAGATAAATTGGAAGGATTTGTTGTAGTAGGGAAATTTCTTGAAATTCTCTAAATCTTATCTAAATCAAAGAAATGACTATATTAAGATTAATACGAGGGTGAGTCAAACGAAAACCGCGAAACTTGTTTTATAATTTTATTTTCTGAGTGTCACGTGACTATAGCAGAATGTACTTAATTCGTGTGACAGAGAGGAACGAAGCGATATATTTGGGTCTGAAATAATTTAATGAAATAATATACTGTATGTAATTTCTACCAACTTTGGCAATAAAAGAAATTTTGGATTTGTCAACATATACAAATAAAGTTCAGTCAATTTCGATTGAGTTTCCATTCCAGCTTTGAACGTCCATGATTAGGGCATGTCTAAAAAGTCCGACCGGTCGCCAACAGGTCACGTGGTACGTTCGGCGATCAGTCGGCGGCCATTTGCTTCCGTTTGTTCGTTCATGGACAGCGCGGTTGTGAGCATTCTGTTCAAAATGAAAGTTTCCTCATCATTTAAGTTAGTACGATATAAAACTGTGTACATATATAAATTTTCTTCACCCGTCTTTTCTTTTTCATATTCATTCCTTGTTTCTTGATGCTGCCAAATACCTATTTCACCATCTCCTTTCTCCAAAATATATTTATTATGTATTGGGCACTCCTACAGTTGCTTTTTCTACTTTCGTCCGCCATTTTGATTCTATTCACCGAGGCACCCGACTGGCGTTGGACTCCGGTCGCGATTAGTGCGACCGGTCGCGTTATGAAAACGCTCATTGCGGCCAATCGTTACTTTATGGACAGGCTGTTTGCGACGGGCTTTGACTGGTCGCGACCGGTCGGACTTTTTAGACACACCCTTAATGGCCCCTCTTCCGGGGCAATAAGGTCAGATACGTGTGCTGAGTGGAATTGGTACGTATCGGTTGCTGGGACGAAACCTACATCGTGGGATTAGGGCGACATGTAGGAACCATCAATAGATAGCAGCGACCTAATTAGGTTTGTCGACCGTTGAATAGACGCCTTAGAAATAACCCCCTTATTTAATCCCCCAGGGTGCCCCGCGAGAAAACCGGCTAGTGAGAGTGGAGGCAAGATGGCTTCCAAGGCTCTAGAGTTCATTGGGAGAGTTTTGCTAGTGTGAAGGTTTTCAATCGTTGGCTGTATTGTGTTTTCTATGAAAGAGTTCGAGATCGCTGTGATTCATAACTATACTTTATTGAAAATAACGGAGTGATGTACATAAGAAGCTTACATTTGAGAAATCGAGAGTGAAGTGCCCAATGCACTACGGGAAATCAAACAGAGGCATTGTGGGGAAAACAATAGAACAATGATACAAATATTACAATTTCCTCCCCTTTAAAAGGATAAGAACATCGAAGTTCCAACCAATCTTTTATATTCTTAATACTTAAAACTAATTAGTTACATAGTCTTGTAAGTATGGTGGTGTGCGTTGTATGCGTGTAGAAACACGTGTACATGAGTCCACCACTGGAGAATTTATTTCTTTTATATTAGGCATTAACCATTTAGCTGAATTATCAGGTTCTGTTTCAGCTATAACATATGTGCTTAACATTTGATCAATGTGACGTCGCTATTGATAGTTATCCACCTTAATCAGATAGTGTAGTCTACTTAAACGTTTAATGGTAATACCTGGCATCCATTTTTGTTTACCTATGTAGATTCTTGCTAGAACTTTATCTCCACGCTTAAATTGTCTGCTAACCTCCTAACTAATTTCTGTTTTGGGGTGTCAACTGGTTTTAAGGGTTTAAGCAAATCCAAACGTGTTAAAACGTTACGTTTCAAAAACAACATGGAAGGGGACTCTCCCGTTGTCACATGTGGCGTACGACGATATGCCAACAAGAAAGCATACATACGTTGTTCAAGTGATAAATTATGTGAACTTGATTTTAATCCATGTTTAAATGTGTTTACAAAGTTCTCAGCCAGTCCATTTGTTGCTGGATAATACGGTGCAGATGTTCTATGTTCAACACAGTTTTCTTTTAAAAACGTGTTTATTACCTGGGAAACAAATTGTGGCCCATTATCTGAGACCAACACACGCGGCAATCCATACCGAGCAAACAATGTTCTCAGTTTTTCAATAATTTTATTACTGGTCACTAATTTCATTTTAAATACTTCAGGAAACTTAGAATAAGCATCCATGACTATTAAAAACATATGGTTTTCAAAAGGACCGGCAAGATCTACATGTATTCTCTCCCAGGGACTTACAAGAGTTTCCCATCTATGTGAGCGATCCACTGGGGGGTTATTCTTGTACTGGGCGCATGCTGCACAAGAAAAAGCGAGCTTTTCTATGTCTTTATCAATATTGTGCCACCAGCATACTGCTCTTGCTAGCATCTTCATTTTTAACTATGCCAGAATGACCTGAATGTAATTCATGAAGAATTTGTGGTTGTAATGTCTGTGGAATAATCATACGGTTTCCTCGCACTACGCAACCTTGTTCTGTACTAAACTTGTTTAAATCCTTTTCTAAATACTGTGGGAGTTCTTTCTGCACTATACCAGTTAGCAAGGAATCATAAAGCAAAATAATTCAGAATTCTTTTTAGTTTGTTCAGCCAGTACTTCAGCAGTAATAGGTAAATTTCCCAATACACCACTATAATATAAAATAGCTTCATCAAAACAATCGTTAAGTTTTTGAATTTGTTTCATTGGTAGTCTTGACAATGCATCAGCGTTGGAATGATTTATTGATTTCCTATACTGTATTTCATATTGAAATCCTTGGAAAACATTGCATAATGCAACATATACATAGCTGAATGTAAGGGTAAACCTTTTTTAGGATTGAAAATAGAAACAAGTGGTTGGTGGTCTGTTTGCAGGAAAACTTTTAGGTCATACAAATACAAGTAAAAAATTTTTTATTGCCCGCACAATAGCCAAACTGGCGGCTAGGGGCTGACTTCTCAGCCATGACGTCACCCACTGGCGCGTAATGAATGTTGGGAAAACAACAGATAAACGAACTGACGATCAGTGCATCCAGAGCGATCTAAATGTCAATTAGTTTTGTCCACAGTTTTGGCTGTTTATATTATATTAGTGGAATAATGTTTGAGTCCAACTACAGTCAGTGACAAAAAATTAGCACC
>JAHWFO010105497.1:1418463-1429492 GCA_023313115.1 Rhysida immarginata
ATTTCAGTGAAAATGATGGTGGTGCTAATTTTTTGTCACTGACTGTATTTTGCCAATCAAAATCAGTAATTTTAAAATATTAACTATTATTGATCTAAGGAGTTTAAATGATTAATTTTAAATTTAAATGTGGTCAGTCTCTTTTTAATGGGGAAAATCGTTAAATTAATAAAAACAAAAAAATAAATAATAAATAAAGTCACTAATTTTGAAAAACGATGAAGAAACTTGTGAGATGGAAGAAAACTCAAAGGATGTAGTCTATTGAAGATGTTGATAGCAGAAATAAACCCAGTCTATTGAGGATGTAGATGAAGTCTTGTGAAGATAATGTTGATAGTGGAAAACGATAATCTTGAAGGAAGTGTTGGTTTTATCCTACTGATGATGAGAAATATTCTCAAAAACGTTTTTTATCCCAAATATTTGGGATCACCCTCTTCAAAATTTCATCTGTATTTCAAAACCAACACTTCCTTCAAGATTATCGTTTTCCACTATCAACATTATCTTCACAAGACTTTATCTGCATCTTCAATAGACTGGGTTTATTTCTGCTATCAACAACATCTTAAATAGACTACATCATTTGAGTTTTCTTCCATCTCACAAGTTTCTTCATCGTTTTTCAAGATTAGTGAATTTATTTATTATTTATTTTTTGGTTTTTATTAATTTTACGATTTTCCCCATTAAAAGGAGATTGACCACATTTTAATTTAAAATTAAAATATTGACATTTTAAAAAATCACCTTGGTTCCCAATCTTTTTTTTTTTTTGAATCGTGACCTCCTTTATCTAAAAGTTAACTTGCAACTGCCATACATTTGAATGAAAAAAAATAGAATTTTAACACGCATTTTTATTACATGGCAGAATAAAAATCTCGAAATTTCTTATAAAAATAAATAAAAATATAAATAAGCTTAATGACCCCCTCCCAGAAAATGTTTTGTCGCTACACCAGTTATTTAACTCCATTGTTTATTGTATATTTTAATATTTATTTTATTTTATTTTTTATTAGTTTAGTTAGTTCAAATACAAAAACAATGCCCTGCTGAGACCCGTATGATCAGAGACCAACGTGTTAGGTCTCAGCGGGCCTGAACGCTATTAAATACATCAAATAGTAATCTAAGGTTAGTAAACATAAAAACAATTTAAACACCGGGATAACCAAGAAAAGCATGAATTTATACAAAAAATAATTCAATGCATCTATACTTTATCAATTATTGCTTATTAACAAAAAATACAGTCCAAAATTAAGATACCTTACTATTAGAACAATATCAGTTTCATAACAATAACCTAAAAAAAGCTTAGTAATACAAACAGCTAGTTAAAATTCGTATTTGTTAAGGGTTATTTGAAAAATATAACGTTTAAGTAACCTTCTGAATTTGTTATATGGGAAACTATGTAAAATTTTATACAGTAAATATATATTTTAACTATATTTTTATGTATAAATATATATGTTTTGACTGTATTAGTAAACAGTCAAATCTGTATAATTTTAATCAAGCTCCGCTGTTATATTTTTAACAGAACAAATATTTTATTTGCTTCAAAGATTTTACAAACGTTTTGTCTAGTTTTTCCAGAGAAATAAAGAATTCAAAATATAAACTTTTAATTTTTATAAAAAATTTTATTTTTTAAAATGTCAAAATTTTAAAATTACTGATTTTGATTGGCAAAATAGTTGGACTCAAATATTATACTACTAATATATAAACAGCCAAAACTGTGAACAAAACTAATTGGCATTTAGATCGCTGTGGGTGCACTGATCGTTTATCAGTTGTTTTTCCAACGCGCCACTGGGTGACGTCATGGATCTTTTCAGCCCCTAGTCGCCAGTATAGCCAAGGCTTCTTTGTCTATTTTACTATAGTTACGCTCTGATGATGTCAGGATGCCTGAAACAAATGAAATAAGTCGCTCATCTTCATTTGGGTATCGATGAGAAATGGCTGCATACCAAACCATATGGTGAAGCATCACATGCTAGAATGGTAACTTAGGATCAAAGGGTGTTAATACACATTCAGAAGGAATAATTTCTTTAAGTTTTGTAAAAGCTTCTTTACATTCCTTTGTCCATTACCATTTTGCAGTTTTACATTGCAAATTGATTAATGGATGTGCAATTGTTGACAAATTTGAAATAAATTTATGATAATAATTCACAAGTCCTAAAAATGTTCTTAAGTGTTCTACTGACTAAGGAGTTGGTGCAGCTAAAATTGCTCTACTTTAGCATTTTGTTTATGCAATCCTTTAGCATCTATAATATGACCACAGTAACTTACTGAGGGTTTAAGAAATTGGCATTTTTGTTTGTTTAGACGTAGATTATATTTTCGTAATCTGTCAAAAACTAAACGAAGTCTCTCAAACATTTGAGTTTCAGACTCAGCTCCAATTAAAATGTCGTCCAAAAAACACTGAACCCCTTGAAGACCTTGTAGAATTTCATCCATGGTCTTCTGCCACATTGCAGGAGCACAAAGATAATCCAAACATTAATCCTTTAACCTTGTTTAAACTTTTAGGAGTTGCCAATGTTAAAGCTTCCTGTGCCTTGTCATCCATTTCTAAATGTAAATAGGCACGGGCTAAATCTAGCTTAGTATAAAATTTATTTCCACCTAAGGTTGCAATAATTTGGTCAATTAATGGTAAAGGATAAGTACTAGATTCAATTGCTTGATTTACAGTAATCTTATAATCACCACATATCTTACTCTATTATCTTTTACAACTGGAACAATCGGAGTTGCCCAACTACTATGTTGTATTGGTTCAATAATATTTTCAGATTCTAAACGATCTAACTCTGCTGCTACCTTTGACTAAATAGACAACGGTATCTGACGTGCTTTCATAAATTTAGGAGTCACTGACTCTTTCAGTGGTAAACTACCTTTTATTGAAGTCGGTACATATTTTTGTTAATTTCTGTTGACCTTCCCTGCTCACTTGTAAATGGTGGAATGGTGTCAATTCTGATTTTAGTAATTTATCTAATCCAAACTCAGACATCCATTGTCTACCCATGAATGGTGGAGCCTTAGCATCAATTATATGTAGTGGTAATAACTTATTTTGTCCCTTAAAATTAAAATCTAATTTAACTACCCCTTTCGGGTATACTTTTTCTCTAGTAAAGGTTTCCATTACAACATTTGTATTTAACAGTCTCTTTTCAGGAAATAAAAGTTTAAAGTCATACAGTGACTTCACTGACAATGCAGCACCAGAATCGAGTTCAAATTTTACTAGTTTACCTTCTAGAAAACATTCCAAAATAATAGGATCCAAACTACCACTTATCAATTGTAATAGAGGTGTTTGTTGGAGGGTGGAGCCGCTGTCTTCCAGATATTTCGTCTTGGAGACCTTCGGAGCAGTCGATTCCTGTGATGTTTTCGTCTTATTTCTTGACCTGCACATGGGGCTTAGATGTCCTTTCTTACCACAATGAAGACAAACACGGTCGATTGCTGGACACTGAGACGCCTTGTGTTTCTTTCCGCATCGATAACACTTTTTAAATCTTGTCTTAGACGTTGGGTTTGTTAACGGTTCTGTGACAATCAACTTTAGAAGTGGTATCTGCAACAGTTCTGTAGCACCTTTCGTAGCGGATTCCATAGTTGTGTCTAGTTCATAGGCCTTATCTTGTTCAGCAAGCAATCTCTTCAGAATGGCTTCACTCTTTAATCCGACTATCATCTGGTCTCGCAGTGCATCGTTTAAATTCGCACCGAAATTACAGCCACGGGAAAGTTTACGTAGTTCTGCCACAAAAGAGGAGGTATTTGCATTTTCTTCTTGTTTACGTGAATGAAAATGGTACCTTTCTGTAACGATCGTTGGCTTAGGGTGTAACGAAAGTTGGCTTTTTCAAGGTCGTAACGATCTCATCATACTTCTTAGTTTTCGGATCCGTCGGAGCTAACAAATCCGTCAAAAGACGATATGTCTTGAGTCCCATTGTAGCCAGAAGAGCTGATAACTTCTGTTCCGCAGGAATTTCATTCACTAAGAAAATTTGTTCTACGTAGGCAACGTAAGTAGGCCAGTCTCCGTCGTTCTCTTCGTAGGGGGGCACGTGCGCGAGCACTCGGGCTGTCATTGCAAAATTCTGAGTATCAAATGAGAACTATCTGTCAAGTTAGCCTATAAACCACAGTGATTCCATATCCTCGTCGCCAGCTGTTGTGTTTTCTATGAAAGAGTTCGAGATCGCTGTGATTCATAACTATACTTTATTGAAGATAACGGAGTGATATATATGAGAAGTTTACATTTGAGAAAACGAGAGTGAAGTGCCCAATGCACTATGGGAAATCAAGCAGAGGCATTGTGGGGAAAACAATAGAACATTGATACAAACATTACAGGTTGCGTCTCTTCCAGATCGAAGCTTATAACTTGATCCGATGTAGCCCTATGGGATGACCCTGTTGTCGTCCTTACGTCACGGGTTGGCTGGAACTGAAGACTATTCCCTCTTGGCATTTGCTTTGCGGAATATAAGTTCGAGAACAGCAACCATGATCCACATTTAATTTAACATCAGCAAATTTACCAATGTTCTTCTTACCACCATTTTGAATTGAGTCCATAAAAACATTTGTCTGAGCAGTAGACCTGGCTTCTATGCTGAGCAAACGGATTTACTCGTCTCTCGTATCGTTTGTCAGCGAGGTGGGGGCTGCTCGTTGATGTACGGGTGCATATTACCTACCTTTATATTGCTAGAGTTCATAAAAATGAAATTTTGGTTACGTTTTTCGATTAAAAAAAGATTTCTTAAAAGCCTATTCACATGCATAGAACGAATAATAAATATAACACGAAATTCATCACTGCCTTTGAAGTAAAATTATGTTCGATAATTTAATTTTACAATAAAAAAATTTGAAGCAAATTTATTTTCCGATAAAAAGCAGACACCTGTTTCAATAAACAATTAAATTAAAGGTAAAAATATATTAAGCATAGGTCATATTGCGGATGAAGTTTTCAACGCTAGTTATCCACAACACACCACTTCTGTCGTCATAGGAGAGCGCATAAGAGTCGCAATGAACTCTAGCAATGTAAAGGTAGGTAATATGCGTATCCGAGTCTCGCATAACCTTTTGCTACGGTGCATGGCCCAAACCGTAGCTGCACGTTTGTATTTTGTATCACTCCGCAAAGTGCAGTTTGGTGTACGTCTGTTGACAGCAAATAAACATGGTGGGACTGATAAATGACAGCAAAGAGCAGCGTTTTGTGGATGGAATTCGAGCAAACGCATATCGCGAGGCTGTGGAAGCGGGTATGTCGTTCATTAATCGCAAGTGAAGCGCAGAATCTAAAGCGCTCTGAAAGGTGGGCGATAGATAACTCGAAGAAAGTTTACGTCACCTGCCATGTAGAATTTGGAGGTGGGAAGTCAGCTGCCATGCGCAATTTGGAGATGGGAGGCCGGAATTTTTGTCTCACTAAAGCAAGAATGTCATTGCTTGTGCTGTGCGTGACATTGAATTCAGTTCTGAAACTGTTCCCAGATACCGGGATCGTAAAGGCCTGAAACCATTTCATGTCATTCCTAAACCCATGAAAACCGCCCAGAACACAGAAGACAGAATGTGGTTTTGTGATTACCTAAGGGATTCGGATGAAGACGATTTCATTACCTTGCCCCCTGCGATGAATTTTATGTGTTGACTGTTAGAGAGCCAAATTATCAGAACGACAGGATAAGGAGTATGACAGGGCTCTTTTTGAGAGTCTACTGGGCTCGTACACAGATCGAGTGCATGCTGTTCGCGAAGCAAAAGGCGGACATCGAATTATTGATGTCAACATACCCAAAAATAAAACAGATTTGTAATTATCAGCCAAAAGTTTTGCTGTTCATTCTCGTTTTCTCTACAGATCCCTAGCAAAAGGTTATGTGGCACCCTGTAGATGAAGTGGTGGCATGAAGCGGCCGGAATGTCGTGCAAATTACTGAATATATACTGGAAGCACAATTATTGCAAATATTAAAGTTCAGAGGTTCACTTGAGAAGCGACGATTCCTTTCAAAATTTCCTTCTTGTAGCATGGCATGGGTCGCTGACGGTGCAGTATTAAGCTGTCGTCTGCCCGCACACACTTCGGAACATGATCGTCAACAATTACCTCTCTTAGTGTGGCTGACCTCATTATTTCCCGACGAAGAACGTTGCTGATCGGAATTCCATGGGCGGTCGGAGCAATACCTATTACTCTGTTGAGAATGGAACGCTTTCTGATGTTTTCCCGGCAGCCTTTCTTTATATTTCGTCCCTGGAGGATTCTGAGGCGCTTCTGCATCCTCCAATTATCTTTCTTCTCGTTTCTCTCTCCTCTCGCCCATTCTATTTTTGGTGGGGGAGCTCCTCTTCCGTGTCGGCGATATGCCAAACCCTCGGATTTATGAGTTTCATGGAATCTTCTCTTCCGAAGATTTGATACTGACCAAACGTGAATAACACCTGCATTATTTTTCTACATAATCTCCGTGAAATATATGTTTTCCGGCGTTTACAAAGTGCATAGATTCCTCTTGAAAAAATTTTTTTGGTTGTCTTCGAAGCCACTCCTGCACCGATTGCTGAATGGAGTTTCTTTCCACCCATTGCCTCCTTGAGTGGCCCAAACATGTGGTAAACACTAAGACTTCAACTGTTGCAATATTCTCTGCGTCACAACCCGTTGTGCCTGACTCGATCGAGGGGAATCTGACACTGCTGTCACACCATTTTTGAACTTCGCACTGCATTCATAAACTTGGCGCTGTGACAAACATGCGTCTCCATACTGAAGCTTCATTCTCCTATGAATTTCAATAGGTTTCACATCTACACTACTCAAAAATCGGTTAAATGGACGCTGTTCTTCTTTGGTGCATGTTCGAAGTGGGGCGGCCATCATTAAAATGGTGCTGTGACATTGTTTTCATGTCTCTAATTTCTTGCCACCTACCGGATATTTTTACAGCTCATTTTTAACGAATCTGCAGACTTAATAAGAATAGGAATCCCGGAGGATAGACCATTGGGCCCTTATTTATAATATTTATAAATGAGCTTACATATAAATTAAAAATTAATAATCTTCTTTATGCTGACGACATGAAATTATCAAAAGAAATCAATTCACAAATTGACAAAATGAGCTATAGTTAGACGTTGACGTATGCACTTTGTATAAAAAAAAGAGATTAAAATGTAATTTAGTCAAAACAAAAATTATGACTTGAGAAAACCAGCCCAATTTTCCTTCAATAAAACTTGGAGAAAAATAATAAGGTATATCAAACTAAAGACTTGGGAATGGTCATTGACAGCAAATGCTTATTTGGACCCCAAGTAGATGGAGTTATTCCCCGGGCGCTACAGCGTGTTGGGCTTATTGGCAGATTGAAAAGAATTCCCAAAAGTGAGATTTTTCTTTGTATACATATCTGAGTCCTTTGGTTATTGGATAAATAAATTTCAAATTTCAAAAGTTTAAAACATTTTTTTAATATAGTTTACAATATATTAGGAATAAAAAGGTTTTTGTGTATCTTTTTAATATGAAAAAATAATGTATTTATTGTTGGGACGATTTGGTTAATGATTTTTTTAATTGTTCCCGGCCCTTTTTTGTATTCTGGTTTTGAATATTTCAGTCCAGCTTTGGTGGCGTAAGCATTTTCGGATCTCGATTTCCCTTCAGGAATTAACGATTTCATTCGTTCATTCAATATTATAATATTTCAATAATCTAAACAGTTATTTATGATAATATTAAATATAAAAAAATTATTTTTGTTTATGATAATAAATTTTAACAACAACAACAATACTAATAATAATAATAATAAGTGTAACAACAACAGGGAGTGTCCGACCAGCATAGCAACTGGAGGGAAAAAGCCCCGTGTTGTTCCCCAAACAGGCCGAAGCCCAAAAACGGGGTTAATGAGTAAACATATAAACAGACTAAAACTATCCGCAAGTTAAAAAAAAATAAGAAAACTAAAACTACCCAAGGCCCAAAATCGGTTAATTTAAAATAATTACTACGTAAAATAAACGATTAATTATGAATGTAACAAAATAATGTAGTCAATTATTATTACGACAACCAGAGAAACAGAAAAAAAATATTAAATATAACCTAAAAAAACAAAAAAAAAACACGCATAAAGACACACGCACATAAAAATGGAGCCGCTATTTCCCGAAAAGGGAACAGCTATTGTAATAAAAAATATCCAGGTGAGAAAAATTCTTATTTACTATGTCGACCAATTTGAAGGCTGGATCAAAGTCTATCACCTTGGTCCATCTCGCGCCCAGGAAAAACAAGGGCTGATGAAAACGATTAGAGTTAGGAATCCGGAACCCGATTAGGTCAAGATTTCGAGGCGCTGAAATTCTTTCTCGAGTAATTTTCAATAAAATATTTAATAAAACTATGTTAAGAATGGACCGCAAATGAAATAACGGGGCTAGGGAGGCAGAGTCAGTTATTTTGATGGTATGAACAAGAAAACGCTGGAAACCACATAGTTTGGCTTGCAAGAGATCAAATACCTGAGTTTTGCCAGAGAACCAAATCCTAGAAGCGTACAGAATTTTCGGTAAAATGATTAATTTATACAAAGTCAAAAACGTATTTTGTCTTTTGAAAAAGTTCTAAAGACGTTTGATGATACCAATACGCTTGCTGGTTTCTAATAACAGAATCCAAGTGATCCGTAAAAGTAAGTCTCGAATTGAAGATCACGACCAGGTCTTTAATTGATGTACAGCGTTGTAGTTTGTGGGTCATCAAAGTATAGTCATATAAATGATTAGTAACTTTCCGATAAAACGTTAAACAGTAGGATTTCAAGGCGTTCAGCGAAAGCCCGTTCCTCTAGGCCCACCCAACAACGTTTTCCAACGCTGAAGACATACAACAACAGTCATCCCAGTTACGAATAAGTGAGTACAGTTTAAGGTCATCACCATATAACAAAAATTTGACCTGCGAATTTGTGAAGATTGCGCCGATGTCTGCAGTAAAAATATTAAATAATACAGGGCCCAAAGGAGAACCCTGAAGGACCCCACTACGCATTCTGCCGATTGCATACATACCCTTAGATTCCTTAATAATAAAGCTGCGTTCGCAAAAGAAACGAGGCAAAACAATTTCATAAGTTATCTGTAAGATCAACTATGTCTAATTTGTGTCTTTGATCAATACAAGAGGCGACGTAATGAAGCAAACTAGCCAAATTCGTGGAAGTGGATCTATGTTTCCTGAAAGCATGTTGCTCATCAGGTAGATTATGATCGACGAAGGAAGAAAGATGGTAAGTAACATAAGTTTCTAATATTTTCGCTGGAAACGGAAGAATCGTTATCGGCCTAAAGTCCTTTAGTGAACAAGGCCGCGCTAATTTTGGAGTGGCAACGATATTAACTTGTTTCCAGTCCGATGGATAGATGCCCGTTACCAAAAAAGTATTAAATAAAGTTCTTAAAGGCAGTAGAATTGCAGGCAGGCAACCGCTGAAAATATAGTTCGGAATGCCATTGCGATGGACAATTCTGGAAGGAGTAATTCCCTTAGCTAAAATGCAAATATCGGTCGTAGAAATTGACGGGATAGTAAATTTGCTCTGAAGCTGATTCCAATAATTATAAACCAGCTGATCAGGCATAGGCAAAGAAATATCATTTCCCAGCGTCTTCTCAAAATGGGACACCATTTCGGTTGTGGAAAAACGGTTCGACCAAGATTGGGGGGAGTTCTTCTTGCCAAGTAATTCCTTCGTTGTATCCCAAAACAAACGAGTGTGAGCGTTAAGGTCTTTTTCAACCTGATCATATTAATCAGCAAAATTCGCGTTGTAAGCAACTTTAAAGTTTTTCTTGGCAACCTGAAACGCATCATAATCCTCACTCGAGTTGGATTGCTTAAAAAGTTTATGACAGGACTGCTTCAGTTTCCAAAGTTGAATCGTATTGTCACGTAGAAATAGTGTTAAATGGATAATACTAATGGTAGAATAACATTATAGTGATGTCTTAAAACCAAGGAAAAAATATTGTGGATAATTATTATTATAATAAATTAAAGAAAACTCTTTAACCACAACGAATAACAGAAAAATACAACCTGGATACATTCATCTGAGTGGATTCACGGAGTCAAGGATTCCTGCCGAAGTTGAAAGCAGTGCCTTCGAAATGCGCGTATCCAGGTTGTATTTTTCTGTTATTCGTTGTGGTTAAAGCGTTTTCTTTCATTTATTATAAGTGGTAAATGGCGCAAGTGGAAGCTTATAATGCTAAGGTAAGTACACTAGACACAGAGATAGATTAACTTTAAAAAAACTAAATCTTTACTCAAACAACAATTCGTAATTACAAAGAAATAGTTAAGTGTTCCCTCTAACACGAGGGAACGGGGAGAAATGTATATAGCACCTACGCTAGACAATTGTAAACATCATAATAGTTAAGTTTATTTCATGGTATTTATTGCACAATATACTTCTACACAAATACAAACTGTAAAGACTTGCACAAGCTGCTTCGGCAACTCAAAAACGTAGTTGCACTACAAAACTCAAAAGCTTAACGGAAAAATTAAGCCGGAATACTATTCCGTTTGCTTGAAACCAAAAGCTGGCTTTCTTAAATGTAAAGTGAATGATCCTAGACGTGGTACCGCCATAAAACCACCATGGAGAGCAACGAAGCATTAACGTTTAGAATATTTACTCGCAAGGGATCTTTCTGTAAAAGAGCCAAAAAAAGGAATACTTAATGTTACTATCTACGCTTATCAAAAGACACATTTATAATTTAACATTAATAACTCTGCTAAAATGCAATTTACAATTTTACGCCTTGATAAGGAAGATTTGCTTTAATTTGCAAATACGAAGGGCGGCAGCTACACATTTATTTAGACAGAGCTTTAAATCGGGTGAGAGGAAATTAA